>JBBPBX010088374.1:0-14507 GCA_038048925.1 Garcialebias charrua
AGTGACTGCTTTAAAAGGTTGAACAAGAAAATGTGAAGTTAAAGGAAACATCCTTTGTCCGATTTCAGTATCATTATTATTTTGGTTACTTTATTTTTTCTTTATTTATGAATTTATTGTAACTATTTTCACATTATTCAACAACAAAAACAGATTTTGTTTTTTAATGTAATGGCTAGGTATTAAAAAACCAAACATTTAGCCCTCCCCACTACCGATTTCTGTTGCTCTTATTTTGAAATGTAACCCAAAGTTGTATGTTAAGAGAGACGGAAAGAGAAGTTATGGAGACGCCACCAATGTCGAACCAGTAAGCTGCTAATCTTGAACTGGTTAACACCATAGACATAAAATATCTGTGGTTAACACAAACGCCTTGTTTTTTTGTTTTGTTTTTCTGTTTTTTTTGTCCAGCCTTTTTCCCCCCGTCCAATCAGATGTGGCCCTCTAGATACGCCTTCCTTTTTTGTCTGCAGAGATACCTACTTGGTTGAGGATGAATCTATTTCATTCATTCAACCTTTATTTATACAGGTTAATCCCATTGTGCCTTGAGGACTCATTTACAAGAGAGAACTGATTTCAACAAAGAATTAGGACAACATTGGACAGCAGCGACAACAATAGACAATTATAAGAGGCATACAGATTTGTTTTAATTAATTTCACAAATTTAAATAAGATGGCAAAAAAGTAGCAAAGATAACTAGATTATAAGGTGAATGTAGAAAACTAAAAACAGGAACATGTCTGCATTGGTCCTTGCCAGGAGTTCAGCAGATTCTTAAAGCCACTTAGAGAGGTCAAGGTTGAGAACTTCAGATCTTTTTGCAAGATATTCCAGGAAACAGGAGAGGAGTAGGAGAAGGCCCTTTTGCCAAGTTCAGTCCTCACTGAAGAAATGCTGCCTGCAGGTAATCATGTCCTGAGAGCGCACACTGTAGCTGCACTCACACAGTGGTGTGGAGGAGATGTATGAAGGCAGCAGACCAAGAAGTGATTTAAAGATGAAAATGTGAGAGAGTCTGCATGAACTCAATGATGTCCAGTTAACCAGTGAATACAGGGTGCAGTGGTGGGTACGATAATCACAGTCATTTATGAATCGTAGTGCACCATGATAGACAACATCCAACATCTGCAGGATGCTTGTACAAAGTAAGAGCATTCATGTAAATAATGTCACCGTAGTCAAAGAGGGAAGGAAAGTCACAGTTACAAGGTGATTCCTAGCATTCAGAATTAGACAGGATCTGTTTATGAAAAAGAAACCCAGTTTAACTTTCAGTTTCTTTACTAGGTTTTCCACATGGAGCTTAAAAGCGAGATGCGAGTCGACCAAGATACCCAAATATTTATAGGAATTGACAAACTCAATAGGGACACCATTTGAGGATAAAATCGGAGGAAGAACTGCTGGGACAGACTTCCTGTTTGAAAAAAGCATCCCTTTCGTTTTATCGGCATTTAGGGACAAGTTTGAGATGGAAAAAATCTGACTGGATGATGTCAAATGCGGATTGCAAAAGCTGGAAAGCCTTAGCAATTGTTTTAGCTCGACAATAAACAACTGTGTCATCAGCATAGAAATGTAAGAATGCATCAAGGATGTTCTGACCTACGGTACATTACCTACAGTATCTAGAATGTAAAGAGGGTGGGTCCTAATACTGAGCCATGTGGTATACCATTGTTGACTGTTAAGTAACTGGAGGAAGGACCATTATGTTAATGTTAAGTTAATGATGATACAAATAAAATAGCATGTTACTCACAATGTATAATGTACATAATGTCTTTCTGTGTTGGTCCCATAAGCCAGTGTCTGTCTCTCTCTGTGGTACAGCTTGATTTGCGTAGGTCTCTTAGGAACCGATGCTCTACAAGGGGAGTGTCCTTGATCCGGCTCGTGGAAGGATGGCAGGAACATGGAGTCAACTGTGGATCAGCTGAGGTCAGCAACTAATCCTAATGGTCACCCAAGAGGATTTAGGCAGTGGCTTTGAGGCAGTTCTGGAGCAAAAGTTCACAATTAAAGATAATCTGCTAACATTTTAAGAGTTTCAAATTTTTTTTAGTTGTTCACAAGATATTTTGCTAAGAAAAATAGTCAGTGGCAAAGATCCAATGGGTTTTATCACAATTAAATTTGCTAAAGCTCCTTCTAACTCTAACCCAACAACCTCGCCTCCTCCACCAGCTCCCGCTGAAAAGCTGTGGGGAGACGACATACCAGTTATATCTGTAGACTACACAAAATTAAAACCTGAACAGCTAATTCAGGGGTCGGGAACCTATGGCTCGCGAGCCATATATGGCTCTTTTGATGGCTGCATCTTTAATAATAAAAAAAAGGCAGATAAAAATATAAAACATGGCCGCGAGTGGCTGGAGCCAATCACAGCTGTCCGCGGGTGACTGGCGCCGACTGGAGCCAATCACAGCTCTCCGCCGGTGACTGGCGCCGACTGGAGCCAATCATAGCTCTCCGCGGGTGACTGGCACCGACCGGAGCCAATCGGATGATGCGTCACGGACACGGGAAGAGACGTGATCAGGAAGTAAACATCCCAGCGAGTTGTGGAAACCCGTGTGACGAAGATGGCGGCTAAACGAAAACGAGACGAGGATTATCGTACTTTTCAGCCGGAATGGACAGAGCAATTTGCTTTTGTGGAGAGAGCAGGTTCTGCAGTGTGTCTGATATGCAATGATAAAATTGCCTCGATGAAACGCTCAAATATAAAGCGGCACTTCGACACACGCCATGCTGCCTTTGCATCAAAATATCCTGTGGGGGACAGCAGGAAAAAAGCCTGTGAAGAGCTACTGGGCAGAGTGCAAGCAGGTCAGCAGCACCTCCGTGTTTGGACTCAACAAGGTGACTGGAATTCAGCTAGTTTTGCTGGTGCTTTAGCCATTGTGAGAAACGGGAAGCCATTCACAGATGGTGAGTACGCCAAAACATTTATGCTTGATGTTGCCAATGAACTTTTTGACGACTTTTCGGATAAAGACAAGATAATTAAACGAATAAAAGACATGCCTCTGTCAGCAAGAACTGTTCACGATCGTACCATCATGATGGCAAATCAAATTGAGGCAACACAAGTGACGGACATAAACGCAGCTACTTTCTTTTCTCTCGCTTTGGATGAGTCAACAGATGTAAGCCATATATCCCAGTTCAGTGTGATTGCAAGATATGCTGTCGGTGACACACTACGTGAGGAAAGTCTTGCTGTTTTGCCTCTGAAAGGGACAACAAGAGGGGAGGATTTATTAAAAACTTTCACTGAGTTCACTAAAGAAAAAAATCTACAGATGGACAAACTTATTTCAGTGTGTACTGATGGTGCTCCGTGCATGGTGGGGAAAAACAAAGGATTTGTAGCACTGCTTCGTGAACAGGAAAAGAGACCCATTTTAAGTTTTCACTGCATCCTACATCAGGAGGCGCTTTGTGCTCAGATCTGTGGCGAGCAGCTTGGTGAGGTGATGTCGCTGGTCATTCAGGTGGTCAACTTTATTGTTGCCCGAGCTTTAAATGATCGCCAGTTTAAAGCACTGCTGGAAGAAGTTGGGAGTAATTATCCTGGTCTGCTCCTGCACAGCAATGTGCGCTGGTTGTCAAGAGGGAAAGTGCTCAGCCGTTTTGCAGCTTGTCTGAGCGAAATCCGGACTTTTCATGAAATGAAAAACGTTGAGCATCCTGAATTAGCTGACACTGAGTGGCTCCTGAAGTTTTACTATCTCGTGGACATGACTGCACATCTGAACCAGCTCGATGTGAAAATGCAAGGTGTTGGAAATACAGTCTTATCTCTTCAACAAGCAGTGTTTTCATTTGAAAACAAGTTGCAACTCTTCATCACTGACATTGAAACAGGTCGTTTACTCCACTTTGTAAAACTGGGAGAGTTTGAAGATGCATGCACAGCAACATCTTGATCTTCAGCTGCTAGCAGGCTTCACATCTAATCTCCTGCAGTCATTCAAAGCGCACTTTGGAGAATTTTGTGAGCGCACTCGTCTTTTTAAGTTCATCACCCATCCACACGAGTGTGCAGTGGACAGCACCGACATAAGTTACATCCCCGGTGTCTCCGTCAGAGAGTTTGAGCTACAAGCTGCTGACCTGAAGGCCTCAGACATGTGGGTGAACAAGTTCAAGTCACTGAATGAAGATTTGGAAAGACTTGCACGACAGCAAGCAGAGTTGGCGAGCCAACACAAGTGGGGAGAAATGAAAAAACTTCAACACGCTGACCAGCTGATTGTCAAAACTTGGAATGCGCTGCCCGTCACATACCACACACTGCAGCGTGTGAGTATTGCTGTACTGACCATGTTTGGCTCTACATATGCATGTGAGCAGTCTTTCTCACATCTAAAGAACATTAAGACCAACCTACAATCACGTTTAATGGATGGAAGTCTCAACGCCTGCATGAAGCTTAACCTCACTACATATCAACCAGACTACAAGGCCATCAGCAAAACCATGCAGCACCAGAAGTCACATTAATGGTAAGAAATACTTTATTTATCACTGTTAACAACAGCATAACAATGTTATTAAAAAACATTCAGATACTTATTGTACTTTAAAAGTGTTGGGCTTCATAAAATGTACACATTTACTTGTTTTTAGTTTTAAAAATATTGTACGGCTCTCACGGAATTACATTTTAAAATATGCAGCGTTTATGGCTCTCCCAGCCAAAAAGGTTCCCTACCCCTGAGCTAATTGAACGCGCTACTGGACATGGGGATGACAACATGTGGTTGTCATGGTTAGTAGAGGCCTCAAGAGAGGCCTAGTTAAGTAATTGTGTAGCTCGCGCCACATCCAGACCCAAACTAATCACACAGCCAGCTCCTCTTTTCCCTGATTATGTTTGGGGATATAATTGCATGCTAACTTTAACTAGACAAGACCCAGTAAACAACTGCATCACTCTAACTGACATATATCCACCAATTCACAACAAAACACACCCAGGCTCGTTCCGCCCTAATCACATTTTAAATGGTTACCATTGTTTTAATTTTACAACAACAAAACCAAAAATTTATTATGGAGAAATCAACCATGACTGGTGCAACATTACCGAGAACGTAGTTCCCTTTATCAGTCAGGTTCACCCGGTGCAACACTATTGCTATGGAAATTGCGCCCCGCGCGATTACCTGAAGGAATACACTCACGCCTTTACGGCAGTGGGCGTCAGCGTCACCCCCGAGGCCCTGCCCTCTGGGTACTTCAGACGCTAGCGCCCATCCAAACAGTCTCTTTTTGCCCTTCACCTCGCTTAAACCTGAACTTCGTGGGACTTCTCTGTGGACACATCGCTCGTTAGAGGTGAGCTCGCTCCCTACGCTGAGCATACAGAGAAATTTCCTGCGTGTTGCTGGGCTGGCGAAAGCTAGTCCAACGCCTTTTTCTTTAACCTCGAAGTTTTTTCTCTTCTCTCTCCGCATCTGCTTCGCTCGACGGCGCTAACTGCGTCACATCGCTACCCTGCTAACGAGTAGCAGGCTTGCCAGCGAAAGCGACATGACGGAGGAAACGTCTCGGACGAGGATTTTAAAACAACTTGCTCTTTTCTTCTCGGCCATGGCTCCCGAGAAGGGAAAGCGGAAACCCAGAATTCCAAAAAAGGCCAGCAGGCCAGCAAGTTCCAGCTCGCGCTTGCCCTAGCGGCTGCGGATAATCCCTATCGGTGACGGACACCCACGAGGCCTGTCCTGTCTTCCTGGGGATGCTGCACGCAAAAACAGCATTGGACACCCCCGACTACTGTCCACACTACAGCCAGATGCTGGAGGCGGTGAGCAGACACAGCGTGGATATCGTGGCCAAAGCCATGGGCGCTACCGCGGCACCAACAGACCCGGATCTCACAAAAGCTCTCACTCCCACGCCGGAGCTCGAGAGCATGGATCTGGAGGACAATGGACAGGTCGAATGGGGGGACAGCTTGGACATGGCGGCTCCCGTCGGGGACTCGACAGCTGAATTTGGCACTCGAGGCATGATGAACGCGGATGAGATCTCGCTAACAGCCTCAGGTGAAATTTCTGGTGAAGAAGCTGACGAGTACGAAGGAGAGGAAGAAGACCTCTCACGGAACCTGGCGCCAGTGCTGCCAGAGACAGATACATCGATCCCTGCCCTGTTCGACTTGTGTCGCAGAGCGGCGGACGTGTTGCAGATGGTGTGGCCAGAACCTCCACCTCGCCAACAGGTCACGAGGTTGGCAGGGAATTATTTTTATGCCAAGCAGCAGTCGACAACGAGGCACAGGATGCCCATCTTCCCGGATTTTCTCACGGAGCTTACTCACACCTGGGCTGATCCCAGGGCTCCCATGCTTTTGCCGCTCTCCCAGTTCCTCAACGTGGCTGGAATGGAAGCAGTGGGAATCGCCAATGTGCCACAGATGGAGGACACACTAGCGTCTCACCTGGCTCCCAGATCTTCTGGCACAAAACCAACTTTACCCAGCTTTCTTCTTCCGGCTCTCGGCAAAGCAGGTCACATCTCTTTTTGCTCCTCTCCTCCCTAGTTTTCCTCCTCCCTGCTTTTGCATTTTGTCTCGTCTGTAACTCTTCAGCGCTCACTCGAACCAATTTGAGATGGATTTAATTACGTGGGCTGTTTCCTCTATTGATAAGATGTTTTCCACAAAGCGCACCGGATCAGGAGAAGCGGTTTGCCCCTTCGACACGCAAGCGGTGGGATACATTATGGACTTGTGGAGCGAGTGGAAGCCAATGTGTCTGACCGTTCTCTCTGTCGAAGACGTGGAAGATTTGTGGATTATTTGGATATTGGTGGCAGCTACTCTGTTTTTTGGCGTTGGCGGAGGTTTCTGCTACTGGAAGCTGAGGAAAGCTACCACGGCGATCAACGCGCTGGCGAGACTTCCTGCCCAGCAAGATTCTTTGATCCGGGCTATGACCTCAACGTCCCAGCTGTTGTACGAACTGAACAGCACGATGGGAGCAGCGGTGGACAGCCGCGGACCTGCAGTGCATTTTGGGACTCGTTTACAGCCGTCCGGGCTCAATCAGGACACAGATGGGGATTTGTAGCTCGGAACCTCACATGATTCGGCGATTTGGACCTGAACAGCACCTGGACTTGAAGGCTGCAGTCAAAAGTACACTGTGGCCTGACCTGAAAATAAATAAAGCGACTAATCTAATCGGGACTCTGAGCGACCTTGAAAAGAAGGCTGTCTGCAAAACTTCTCCTGGAGTCGAAAGCTGTGAGAACTCGCTGCCCTCCCCCCCTCCCCCCAGAGATCTCTGTGTGTGCGTTCGGATGGAGCCGAGCTGAGCCATCTGCAAGACTGTGCTTATCTGAAATGATTACTCACGGACTAAATCTCCCTGCTTGTCGTCATCACATGCAACATGTCTTGTCTTTATTCGTGCTAAAGCTGGTAGAGTTTTTTGGACTTTATCATAGAGTGTCCCAAGACAAAATGTGATAGATTCTTTTTTGAATACCATGATTACCCGACTGTATGTTCCTTTTTCCATATCTGATTGTTGGCGGCGCGGTTTTATACTGCTGCGGCTTCCGTGCGTACGTCCCTCTTAGGATGGTGCGTGCGCCAATTGCAACACTTTGTACCTTGGTGCAAATATGCCAATAAAGATATATTCTATTCTATTCTATTAAGAAATGAACAGTAACAGAGCAGCATTTTACACTGAAAACACTTCACCCTCCAACCCTCTAGTGGGCGTCTCCTTCAGCTTTAAGGAGAGTTGACAAGGCAACCAGTTTCCTCTGTGGCTTTGACCAGAGGGTCTCGCAGTAAAATCACACAACACAGCGTTCTGTTCACAGATCAGAGGGCAGGTTTCTCTAAAGCTGACCAACGCTTACTTTAACTTTCGATAAAAAAAAAAAAAAACTTTCAACAGAACACAGCGTTTTGCGCATGTATCCGAATATGGCAACACTACGGCAAGCCGGACGTAGTTAGCTTATAGTTTCGTTACTTAGCACTCAAAGAAAAGACTTTAACACCACTTACGCACAGTTTTCAACACAAAAAATGTAACGATTAACTCTGACAACTCTGACTGTACACTTCAACACCACTTTTGCACAGTTTTAAACTAAAAAAAGTAAAGATTAAATCTGACAACAGTGATTTTCTGGGATTAGCCGGTAAATGGTAAATTGAGCTTATTTATATAGAACTTTCTAGCCCCCTATGAAGGGCCCCAAAGCGCTTTACAATACCAACCATCCACCCATTCATACACACATTCATACACCGGTAGCGGCAGACTGCCATGCAAGGCGCCATCCAGTCCTACCGGGAGCAACTCGGGGTTAAGTGTCTTGCCCAGGGACACAACGACACATGGTGTGGGGAACCGGGATTCGAACCTCCAACCTTCCGATCGGGGGACGACTGCCATTACCACTACGCCATGGCAGCCCACAAGAAGATAGATCTCTATCGTAGGCTAAATTTCTATCGTTTCTACCGTGTGCCGTTTATATCGCGCATCCCTACTCCGTACCCACAAAGTAGCTCTCAGTTTCGAAAAGGTTGGTGACCACTGCTCTAAGCAAAACCAGTACTGTATGTGTGTGTGAGTGTGTGTGTGTGTGTGTGTGTGTGGGGGGGGGGCAGAGTAGCAGAACCCAAACAGTCAGGACAACATCTGCTGATGCAATTTTTTTCTTCTTTAAATCAGTGCAAAACACAGATACAGTACAGGTGCTGGTCATAAAATTAGAATATGATGAAAAAGTTTATTTATTTCAGTAATTCCTTTATTTATTTAATTTAGAATATTGTGAAAAGGTTCAATATTGGGGCAGCACGGTGGCACAACTGGTAGAGCTGCTGCCTCTCAGCGAGCAGGTCCCTGGTTCAAATCCCGGTCCGGGGGTCTGTCTGGGTGGAGTTTGCATGTTCTCTCCGTGTATGTTTGGGTTTTCTCCGAGTACTCCAGTTTCCTCCCACAGACCAAAAACATGCATGTTAGACTAATTGGTAACTCTAAATTGTCCCTAGGTGAGAGTGAGAAAGTGAATGGTTGTTTGTCTTGTTTGTCTCTATGTGTCCCTGTGTGTGTGTGTGTGTGTGACTTGCGACCCGTCCAGGGTGTCTCCCGCCCCTCGCACAAGCCGTTTACGCATTGGCCGGCCCTCCCCGGCTCTCCCAGCTTCTAACCCGGGTTCGGCGTCTTCGCATTTACCTTTTCCGCCCGGGATCCACCCTTGTTCTGGAACCATCTTCACCGTGGTTCTTATCGGGCCGAGCCCGACAGAGCCAGTTTCAGCTCTCATTTGATTCGTTGTTTGCAGCAGGGGCGGGACTCATTCAAACAACCTCAGCGCGAGGGTTGAATTTCATTCAAATTTAACTACAGAAACGAGAAACCCCTAAAACAATTGTTAGTTGAATTAGTGTTTCTGAGTTAAATTTTTGTTAATAACTGATCACAAATCAGCTTATGTTACAACGTAAATAACACGAAGCGCACACCCATTTCCGCCTTTCAGCGCGACCTGAATGTCATTAAACAGCATTAAACAATAACTAATATTGTCTAACTGTTGCGCGCAGCCAGGGTTTTAAAATATAACGAATAATCTCTAACTTTTACGTGCAGCTAAAATGTCAGGAGGAGTGATTGCTATATGGGCAAGTTGGACACCTGAAAATTCAGTCCGTTCGGATAGCTCAACGAGTTAATGCGTTATCGTTTTGACCGGGAGAAGTGGGTTCGCTTCCAGCCTGGGACAAAGTTATTTTACTTTTTTTTTCTTTATTCACATTTTCTTTTAAATAAAAAGGAGTTTGTTTGGTTAACAAACTCCTTTTTATTTAAAAGAAAATGTGAATAAAGAGAAAAAAAAAGTAAAATAACTTTGTCCCAGGCTGGAAGCGAACCCACTTCTCCCGGTCAAAACGATAACGCATTAACTCGTTGAGCTATCCGAACGGACTGAATTTTCAGGTGTCCAACTTGCCCATATAGCAATCACTCCTCCTGACATTTTAGCTGCACGTAAAAGTTAGAGATTATTCGTTATATTTTAAAACCCTGGCTGCGCGCAACAGTTAGACAATATTAGTTATTGTTTAATGCTGTTTAATGACATTCAGGTCGCGCTGAAAGGCGGAAATGGGTGTGCGCTTCGTGTTATTTACGTTGTAACATAAGCTGATTTGTGATCAGTTATTAACAAAAATTAAACGCAGAAACACTAATATATATATATATATCCAGCTAACAATTTTTTTTTTGCCGAGTCTCCTCTTAAAACACGAACACTCCACCCACGTGAAGAGACCACCCCACCCACTTCCAGAGAACTGCCCACCCACTTCAAGGCGGCTTTGCGGCAAATGCGTAATGAACGCGGGTGGCCCAGAGCCACCCAGGGGAGCCCCGGGCCATTGAGGGCTGGCCAATGCGTAAACGGCTACAGTGATAGCTGGACATGGGCACCGGCAACCCCCCGTGACCCAAAATGGAAGACGCGGGTAAAAGATAATGGATGGATGGACTTGGCACCTGCCCACAGTGCCAAAGCTACCAGTACCCGGTTTAAGGACCATGGTATCCCTGTTCTTAATTGACCAGCAAACTGGCCTGACCTTAACCCCATAGAAAATCTATGGAGTATTGTGAAGAGGAATATGCGATACACCAGACCCAACAATTGAGAAGAGGTGAAGGCCACTATCAGAGCAACCTGGGCTCTCATAACACCTGAGCAGTGCCACAGACTGATCGACTCCATGCCACGCCGCATTGCTGCAGTAATCCAGGCAAAAGAAGCAATAACTAAGTATTGTATTTATGTTGTACATGCTCGTACTTTTCATGTTCATACTTTTCATGTTCATACTTTGTACTTTTCAGTTGGCCAACATTTCTAAAAATACTTTTGTATTGGTCTTCAGTAATCTAATTTTCTGAGATACTGAATTTGATGTTTTCCTTAGTTTTCTGCCAGTTATAATCATCAACATTAAAAGAAATAAACATTTGAAATACAGTATATCATATATTATGAATATATATGTATATGAAATATATCTCTGTGTAAAGAATGAATATAATATACAAGTTTCACTTTTTGAACTGAATTACTGAAATAAATCAACTTTTTCATGATATTCTAATTTTATGACCTGTACCTGTAAATATATTAAATCACACCTTTTGTTTTGAGCAGGATACAGAATGGCCACCTGATACATGACCTGATCACTGTTTCTCAGGATAGCATGAAGCTTCAGGAAACAATCCAGAGCTTCCTCCAAACGGTCCAGTCTCTTATAGGTCAGACCTGTGTTAAAAAGGGGAAATGGTAAATTAGCTTTGAGTAAAGTTTACAGTAATGTTAGCCTCTTAAGAACACTGCAATCCAAGGTAGGTGGTTACCGTATTTACATTTATCTAAATGCATGGAATATTTTCTTATTTCTTTTTTAAGAAATACGAAATTTATGTTTCGTAGTAGACATATGTATTGTATTTGTATTTTACATTTGTACGGTAATTTGTATTATACACATACATATTCAAAAAGGGGGACCGCAGAGTGTGTTCCAACTACAGGGGCATCACGCTCTTGAGCCTCCCTAGTAAGGTCTATTCAGGGGTTCTGTAGAGGAGGGTCCGTCGGATAGTCGAACCTCGGATTCATGAGGAGCAGTGTGGTTTTCGTCCAGGTCGTTGAATACTGGACCAGCTCTACACCTTCAGCAGGGTCCTGAAGGGTGCGTGGGAGTTTGTGTGATGTGGCCGGGATGAGGATCAGTTCCTCCAAATCTGAGGCCATGGTCTTGAGCCGGAAAAGGGTAGTTTTATAGCTTCACTGCGGGCCAGGGAGGAGGTCCTGCCCCAAGTGGAGGAGTTTAAGTATCTTGGGGTCTTGTTTACGAATTAGGGGAAAATGGAGCGGGAGATCGATAAGTGGATAGGTGCAGCGTCTGCAGTGAAGCGGGCGCTGTACCGGTCTGTCGTGGTGAAGAGAGAGCTGAGTCAAAAGGCAAAGCTCTCAATTTACCGATCAATCTACATTCCCACCCTCATCTATGGTCATGAGCTTTGGGTTGTGACCGAAAGAACAAGATCTCGGATACAAGCGGCTGAAATGAGTTTTCTCCGCAGGGTGGCTGGACTCTCCCTTAGAGATAGGGTGAGAAGCTCAGTCATCCGGGAGGGACTCGGAGTAGAGCCGCTGCTTCTCCACATCGAGAGGAGCCAGTTGAGGTGGCTCGGGCATCTGGTTAGGATGCCTCCTGGACACCTCCCTGGTGAGGTGTTCCGGGCATGTCCCACCGGGAGGAGACCCAGAGGAAGACCCAGGACACGCTGGAGGGACTATGTTTCTCTGCTGGCCTGGGAACGCCTTGGGATTCCCCTGGAGGAGCTGGCCCCTGGGGAGAGGGAAGTCTGAGCCTCCCTACTTAGGCTGCTACCCCTGTGACTCGACTCCGGATAAGCAGAAGAGAATGGATGTATGGATCATGGCGTAGACATTTGTGTACATTTGTCTAAGTGTAAGTGTGGTTCTGCTGATTGCTGGTCTGTTGGTGCTCCACTATAATAACTGTCTAAAACCCATTCATGACTGTTTGTAATAAGAAATGGTAGTTTGGGGTTATTTACAGGTAGAAAAGTCTTTATTGACCTGTTCACTTGTTCCAATGGTCCAGAGTTAAGTTTATGACCTGATGCACAAACAAAGCTAAATCTGTGGTCAGGGCTTCACTGACTGACCTACTTTTCATAGCAGAAGCTTAAAATCCGACTTGAAATTACTTTAAAAAAAGACAAATACACTTGGTGGTTTTGTTTAACCACTGTGCACAATGTGATTTAAGTTAATGTTACTGTGCTATAAATCAGCCTACTCGTCATAAAAAAATCCTTCTGAATGCTAAAAAGCAAAGGTTACCCAGATTATAGAGCCCCTCTGTGCACGAGGAATCATTTCTCAGAGCCTCTTTGTAAAACTCTGCAGCCTTTTCATAGTCCTGTTTGAAGAACACGGTGTTGCCCTTATTGATAAGAGCTGCAGGGTTGTAACGATCAGCGTTCATGGCGAGGTCAGCATATCGGTCAGCCTGGTCATAATCCTTTTCCTGGAACAGATTAAAGGTTAGAGGGGAACAGCGGACACACAAGACTTGAATCCAGCCTGCTATCAGATTCAAAGTATTAATTTGTATAAAATTTTACTGGCAAATTTCAAGTGTCTTGGTATTTTTGTAAATGAGAAGCATTTTATCTCAAATGGAAATCTGGCAGATTATATGTTATACATTAGCTATATATTTACGGTGATATATTTTATATCTACTGTTATCAGTTAGGTGTTTATAACAAAGTGATTCTTACCAGGAAATAGAGACAAGAAAGATTAGTGGCTGCAGCACTTTTTACCCTGCTGTCCTTCTTCTCAAAGGTCTTCAGTGTTTCCACAGCCTGATCACATATAAGAAAATGAGAGGAAAATGTTTTGCGCTGGGTTTTCTGTTACAGCAATGGGTGCTACATATTTATAGTACAGACATATTATCTACAAACTTAGAAAAAACAAAAACAACAGCTTTATGGTCAGAATATTTTATAGACAATATAGCAAAGATATTTACAAGCAAATAGCAATGAGTACTTTGATTTAAAAAAAAAGATAAGTTTTCAATGAAAGCATACATATCTGTAAGTGTTATTTACTGGAAACCATAACACCAATATCAGTATATTAAAGTTTACATCTTTTTCAAACCACTAGTGTCAGCTGCACCGAAGATGCAGAATACACCACTGTCTGGAAACAGTAGCCCCTTTCATAAAACAGCTAAATCCGGCTCTGACGCGTGTTCAGTCCTCCAACGAGCATTCATAAAAAACACGAACGCGCATTGCCGGGTTAATTTTACTCGCCTTTGATCCGCCCCTGACCCGCCACAGTTCATAGTGTCAGGGCTGGATCAGAGCTGGTAGACCCACTTCTGAATGCAAGACACGCGATCCGCGCTCAGAATACAGATGACATCAGTGTGCGACCACAGTCAACAGGCAGATTTATTAACAAGGGAATATTAAAAAATGACACGAAACGATTGTATAAGCTAGTTTCGCTTCCCCCCCTCTCTCTCTAGGAGCGGCGCTGTGTGTGTGAGTTTGATTAGGTTCTATTTGGGGTCTTCAACACGTTTACACACCAGGTGTGTGTGTGCGCGTGCGCTGATCAGCAGCCAGCTGTCCATTTATTTATTACTGAGGAAATATTAAAAATGACACGACACGACTACTTGTGAAAGTCTGACATCTGTCCCACAATAAATACATCGCGGTTCAGTTCAGCTCAGCTCCACGCCTCTTTTGGACCCGCGCTCCGGCTTCATATATGAACACGTTTCTGTGAGCGGGACCTGCCCGCCTTCAACTGTTGTCTTATGAATGACCAGAGGAGGGTTAAAGCCGGACTGGTC
>JBBPBX010088375.1:0-14507 GCA_038048925.1 Garcialebias charrua
GTCGATTCTCTACTTGCAACTTAAAATATATAAGAATTGGGCCACTTTGGGTGATCTATAAACTTATTTTTTATAAATGTTGGGACCTCGTGGTTCGCACGTCTACTCCATAACGCGTCCCCTAGCGGTTCCTATCTTCCGACATTTAACAAGAAATTTACCTAAACAATTGTTTGTTAGCTCGAAATTATAGCAAAAGGGGTGTCTCAGTCTAACGTTTTCTTAATAAATGTACTTTAATGGTTAAATCGGCTTTATTTTTTTAAAGTGTCGCTGCCTCAGTGCCTGTGTGCTCCGTGATCGCTCAGCGGTGACAAACAGGAAAAAGGAGCGCGGCTCGTTTCGCCGACATTTAACAAGAAAATTACCTAAACAATTATTTGTTAGCTCGAAATTATAGCAGAGGTGTTTTTCTGTCTGTCATTTTCTTAATAAATGCACTTTAATGGTCAAATTAGCTGCATTTCGCCACCGTGGTGCAGCTTGCTGCTGGATTGAAGGTTCAAGCAGAGAGGTGGGGAGAGTATGGCAGGCCGATTGAGTCATTAATAGCTAGTGAAGATTCTCAGTCATCCAGGACATGGTGAATTCTAAAAAGTGCAATAAAAAAACAATAAAGTATAATATAATAGTATAATAAATAGTATAATAAATAAAGTCCAGTTGTTTTTGTCTTGAACTTTTTTAAATTTGTCATTATAGGCACGTTTTCCTATTACATGATCCAACAGCATGCCATAAAAAGTGCAATAAAAAACAATAAAGTATAATATAATAGTATAATAAATAGTATAATAAATAAAGTCCAGTTGTTTTTGTATTGAACTTTTTTAAATTTGTCATTATAGGCACGTTTTCCTATTACATGATCCAACAGCATGCCATACACCTATTACTACAATAGATATCATGAAGTTTTTTTTTTTTTCAGTCAGAATGAATGAAACGGTCATATTTCAGTGTTATGGTTTATAAATATGGGGAAAAAATCTATAAATATGTCACTTCGTCCTATAAGTTGCAAGGCATGTAAATTATGCAAAAAACTGCAACTTACAGGATGAAAAATACAGTAGTTATTATTTTTCTACCTCTCTTTTTGAATTATGCATGTGTTCAGTGTTGAATTATTTTAACTAAACTGTTCTGTTTTCAAGTTTACAGCTTTTGTTTGCCATTAGAGATATGTTATGTGTGGGAATAATTAAACTTTTTCTCTTGGGTTAGATTTAAATAACAAGTAGGTCAGTGCTTTTATTGAGGCAAGAAGCAAATTGATGTATCCAGTAATTGTTATAAAACTACATTTACTACCAAAGTTTAGGAAGAAAATGACAGTAATCTATCACTTTACAATTAGTTGCTCTAAACTGAAGTACAACAGGTTGCCGCTACGGTTACAGCTCGGTGCCGTGATGGTATTAAAAAATATTTTGATGGTATTAAAAAGGTATTAAAAGGTATTAAATTCAACTCTGGAATTTCTGCATATACCCTGATTTAGAGTTTAAAAAAGTCACGCACCACAATTGTTTTTGACAATAGGTTCTGTTTGAAGTCGAATTATAATTTTAAATGTAATAATGACTAACGGATTAAAGTATTTAAATTAAAATCAATTTGTTATCAATGCCGTTTTCTAACACTACAATATCAATATGAAGATCTCAAACTGAAACCAACTTAAATTATGAATTAATTTAAGTTTAATTTGTCTCGGTAACGCAGACTTCGGTAACGCAGACTTTAGGTTGACCTCCTCCTGTCGCAGTCATAGCTGTCAGATAGCTCAATGAGTAGAACGTTGCGTCGCAGTTCCGAACCTTATGGGTTCGAGTCCCACATGGGACAACGTTTTTTTTTCTCCTTTTAATTCATTCCAGATTTAAAAAACACAAGAAAACTATTTACAATACAACAAGAAATGAAGCATAAAGTCTTTTTAATCTGGAATGAATAAATAATCTAAAGAAAGAAGGAAAAAAAAATAGTCATACCTCGTGGGAATCGAACCCACGAGGTCTCGATAAGCGGTGCAATGCTTTACCCAGTGGGCCACCAGGACGCGTGTATATTTTAAGGTCCACATTTATTATAAACAAACATTCTTTGGCTTTAGTTGGTCATTTACTCCCATGAGTGACGCTGCTAATAAGGACAGATTTTCTTTTCTTGACCTCAGAGAGCAGAACTTCAATCTCCGCACCGGTAGAGTTCTTCTTTTTACTTTTCGCTGTCATTTTATGAACGAACACGTTTTGCCTCTGAGGCAGGAAACGTAGCCTTATATGGTGTTTTGAGGGGTGGGAATTATGTAAATAACCTCTCCGCGTGCACGCGCAGGTGAATAGAACAGGTGGGATTCATCATATTTGCGCAGCCATTTACACACTTTTCCTGAGGATAGAAGAGTTTGTTGAATCTGACGTGGCATGTTCGTACGAACGCTTCGTACGAACAAAAGTAGGAGAAATTTAGGATAAAAATACGAACATCTTCGTGCATGAGGCCCATTGATCTTTGACATGTAATCTCTCAAAAAAACTATAGTCCTCTGGCGTCTCCCGGTGGTAATAAAAGCATTTATAAAAAGCCAAGAGCACCCCGCGGTTAACCAGCCAATAAAAACAGAGTTTACTACCAGCCAATAAAAACAGAGCTTCTTACTTTTCACCCCCTAACCCACGCCCCCCCTCCCCAACCCACGCCCCCGCCTGTCAGCCTGCAGCGAGCCCCGCAGTGAGCCTGCAGTGGCCGCGCAGCGGCCGCGCAGGTTCTTGTTGAAATAATTTCAAAGCGATGCAAAACTGTTTTGTATGTGACACAAATTTATTACCGTATTTTCCGGAATATAGGTCGCGGCTTTTTATCATTTTTGCATGCCCTGCGACCTATATTCAGGTGCGACCTATTTATGGCTTTTTATAAAATAAGCTGATTTGTAATCATTTATTAACAAAAATTAAACTGAGACACACTCTTACAATAATGTCAGCTAACAAATATATATTTTTAGGTGTTTATCCTGCTAAAATTATTCATTTATTAAAGAAAAGTTCAGCTCAGACACATATTTGCTATAATTTTTATCAAACAAATAATTGTTTTTAAGTGTTAATCTTCTTAAAAGCCTTGCTGTGCGCTCCTGTGGCAGACATTTGCAGCAGAGCTAAACACGGTCCACATTTTGACGTAGGTGCGACCTATATATGGATTTTTCTAATTATTTGGCAATAATTGGACAATGCGACCTATATTCAGGTGCGACCTATATTCCAGAAAATACGGTAAATATCCCTTCTTCATCCCTGCTCTGAACTTTTATTTTGTTTGTTTTTGCCAAAAGTCAAGTGATCGCTTCCTCCCCTCCAGACCTGCACTGACAGATATGAGGAAGTGGATCAATTTGTCACGAGCGAATTAAATCATGTCCAACGTGGCTGTGTGAAGCTCTGCAGGTTTCAGGGTGTTTTTGTTTTGCTGGACCAGTGGTCCATGTTTTTATTTTATTTTTTAGAAGGTTTTATTAACACATAATCACAGAACATTGCAGCGCAGAAACGGGACATGTAGAGGAGGCGGAGCATTCCAGGCTGCTGCGCGAGTGAGGTGGAGCTGAGTCATATATGGCTCTGAGTGAGGAGGGACCAGAAATGTGTCTCTTTTCAAAATGTTTCTGTGCCAGCGTGGGAAAAAGCTGCATACTGAGCCTTTAATGCAAAAGTAGCTAAAAGTTAAAATGGGTGAAACCAACTAAAATGTAAATCAGCAAAACCAAAATTAAAAACTAAAACTAGTAGCCACCAGTAACTAAAAGCAGAAAATATAAATAAAACATTAAAAGCTAAATTTAATTAATATTTAAAATGTATAAATTACTTACCGGTATGTTAAAAAGTATAAAAGGTAAAATTTACAGAATTTCACCTATTTCCTAAATTAGCCGAACGTTTTGATACTCGTATTGTAAAAACTGCTGAACGTCTGCTGAAGTAGTTAGATGCCCAAAAATGTATGGAAGAAAATTACCGGAGTTAGGATAAATTGAAAATGTTGCTTCTAATGCACAGTGAGCAGACAAAAAAGGAAAAAAGTTGACATTAGAGAGAATAAATGAGCTCTGAAGTTGCAGACAGGCAAAGAATAAATAAAAACAACTAATCAAACATAAATAACTGTTCAGTTCTTCAAGTAAAAGGACTGTAATATTTTGTTTCATTAACACTTTTTATCAATTCAACTTATTTCTCCTCCATCAATAGTGAGGATACACTGGCCATTAGAAAATGTGCAAACAAGGAACATGAATAATATTGTTTGCTGACGTCACATTTCCTGCACTGATCCAGAGACTTCTGTTACCAGGCTATCCTGCTCAGACACACTAGCTGTGTTTCCATCCATTTTCATTTCGAATTTTGAGCTACCTCGCAAATATGTAAATACAAATTAATGCAGATCAGAAGTGTTTCCATCTACTGGCTTGAAGCGCTTCTTCCAAGCCGCGCACAGCGTCATTACGTCAGACGTCAGCGTCATTACGTCAGACGTCAGCACTGCGCATGTCTACAGTAAACAGGAAGTAGCGGTTGAAAACAGAACCCGGCCACACATCTCGTCAAAATGGAGAGAATATTTCAGGTACGTGTTGCTATCGGGCGAGTTGTATTTATTCTGTCATGCCAACTAGTTTTAGCGATGTTACATGTTGTCCGGAGCGGAAACAGCTGAACGTCACGTGACGTGAATGTTCGCTACGTCAGAAATGAGTCGGAAAATGTGTTTCCATCTGTCGTTTAGCGCATCTGCTCGGTTGCGAAGATCCCAAAAACCACCTCAAGCGAGCGTATAAACTTTTTAGCGCATTTCAGGAAGTAACCTCGCATTTTGCCGTTTCCATTAAGCTTTTCTGCTGCGATATTTCAAAATGCGCACCTAGAAACCTTGATGGAAACACGGCTAGTGATATGTTGGACAGCGTTGCGTTTAGTAGAAAATGTCAAACATTTGTTTTTATAGCTTCAACATTTATGGACGGCACTCTTTGTTTGTTTCTCAATTTTGGTTTGACTGAAGACATGGTCAAAGTTTTCATGTATTGTTTTGTATTGTAATAATGTATTGCATTATGCGTATTGTAATAATTGTAAATGGGATGACCTGTCATTTAAAGTGTGTGTGACATGATTTTGGAACTACCGGTATGCATAAAGTGGCACAACATACAATATACAGTATACAGTATGTTGTATCATTCAACTACGGTACGTTTTTTTTTTTACAAGCAAAATGATAAATCTATGAAAATTTGATTTAAAAGTGATTTTAAAATTGACGCCGTGTTTCGTCACGGGGCATCCGGGTACTTACGCATGCGGCGTCGTGACGTAGGGACCAGCACGGTTGTCTGCCGCTGCTATTAGCATGCAGTGTAATTGTCTTCAAGATCGCCTATTTTCTTTTGTATGACTTGAAAAATGCTGGTACGTTGTGTCACATTTGGGTGTTCTAACATCGCCAGCTCTGTAGACGACTACGATAGGGTTCCAGCCCTTCACCCTCTGAACTTTGCTCATCTGAAATGTCGGATTTCCCCTCGCACCACCTCGTTCACTGAACGTATAGCTGTGCGTTGGGCAGCACGCCGCTCGACGCGCGCGTGCTGCGCGCAGGCAGTTCACAGTACTGTATAGTAAAGCATGAGGCTCCAGCGTGAAGCTCCAAATTCTTGACATAATTTGAGCAGCAGCAGGGCGGAGCGTTTACCTACGGGACAAATTGAGGTCGCTGATTGGTCATTTGCTGACACGCCTACTGAATTGATTGACAGGTCGAATGGTGAAAGAAAAGGCACGGGCTGCGCAGCGGTATTTTGTGTTTATATGTTAATAAAAAGTTCTAAAAAATAAAATAAAAACAGGGAGCGCTGGTCCTGCAGCCCACAGCCCACCAGGAAATATTTAGAACCTGGCGCATCCACGTTGGACATTTGGTTCGCTCGTGACAAATTCATTCATTCCTCCTCATCGGAGGAGGAAGCGAATGGTGACCGCTTCAAGCGATCACTTGACTTTTGGCAAAAAACAAACAAAAGAAAAGTCCAGATCAAGCGATGAAGAAGGGGAATTTAATACATTTGTGTCTCATACAAAACAGTCCGGCGCCGGGCAGTTTATTGTGAGACGACGCACGCACGTAGGCGGCCGTAAAATTTGAGCTTGGCGCGTTCACGCCCGCGTTCAAAGGCTTGTGCCGCGGCGCTCACATGGCGTGCAGCGGCGTTCGGCCCAACGCAGAGCTATACTGGGGGCTTAAGAGTCAAATAAATACAGGTGCAGACCTAAATTAGAACCAGCTGTTTCTTGTTCAACACTCAAACTAACTTTGGCTTCTCAAACTGAAGACAAATCGCTCAAATCTTCAGTTAAATTGCTTAAAGGAGCTGTATGTAACTTTTCTAACAATATATTTTTAACATATTTCTTCACTCTGTCACTACCTCCTGACATACTGATTTTAGACAAGTAATCTCTGAAAAAAACTATTGTCCCCTTGCTTCTCTAAAAGCATTTCTAAAAAGCCACAGTGACCCACCGTTAACCAGCCAATAAAAACAGAGCTTGAATTTGAATTTCAGCAGAGCAAGGGCAAGAGCAAGCCTCAGAGCCATATATGGCTCTGAGGGGGAGGGACCAGAAACGTGTCTCTGTTCAAAATTTTCCTAAGTTCCAGCGTGTTCCAAAAATTACATACTGAACCTTTAAGTCCTCGGTTTGTATATTCTCTGCCATAGTTATTTACAAGGTGCGTTCTGGCGATTGCGTCATAAAATGCCTCAGCGTTTGACCCCTCCTTTCTCCACCCAACAACTGCGACGCTCTGAAGAGAACTATTTTATTAAAAAATACTTTTATATAATAATTATTCGAAGCATCTCACAAAAAAAAATCAAAGCCGAGTAGCTACTCTGCCACTTTATGCATAGTTCCAAAATCATGTCGCACACACTATAATTTATCCCTCCAGAACCATTTAGTTGGGGTTCTTCTTTATTTTTTCTATTTTAACTTACAGGTCTGTTTGCTATCAGTCAGCAACAGATGATGTCTGCAAGCATTTTCTTTTACCTGCAGGCTCATTTGCATATTTAAATGAGCAGAAATATCTATTTTAGGATTTAAAAAAACAAGGAGATTGGATATTAATGTTTCTCCTTTTGATCTAAACAGTGTCCTGATGCATGCTCAGTCATCCAGGTATATAATTATCCAAAAAATAATCCGTCCAGATGACCTGATTTATCAGTAACTTTTTGGATTATTTGCCTGGATGACTGAGCATGCCATGCCAGGGTATCCACGGGGTTGTAAAAGGTATTAAAAGGTAGTGTCCAATATTTATCAATAAATTGGAAAAATCCATAAATAGGTCGCACCGGTGTATAGGTCGCACCTACGTCACCGCCGACGTAACGCGTCATCCACCGCTGACGCGCCGCGTGACCGCTGAGTCAACCCGGCAATATGGACCGAGTGTTTAGCTCTGCTGCTAATGTCTGCCAGAAGCTAACAAAGCTAAACACGAGAGGAGTCCGCCTCTCAGAACACGAATAAAAAATTGAATTTTAGGTCAAATGTTTTATCGAGACCATAGTAACGTACATTAAAGCTCCTATAATTACACTCTGTAAGCAGAAAAAATATACACAGAGTGGTTTTGAAGCTATTTATGACGTAAACAGAAGTAAACTGAAATAAAAACGAATGCTAACACGGGAAGTCCGCCTCTCAGAACACGAATAAAAAATCGAATTTTAGGTCAAATGTTTTATCGAGACCATAGTAACGTACATTAAAGCTCCTATAATTACACTCTGTAAGCAGAAAAAATATACACCGAGTGGTTTTGAAGCTATTTATGACGTAAACAGAAGTAAACTGAAATAAAAACGAATGCTAACACGGGAAGTCCGCCTCTCAGAACACGAATAAAAAATCAAATTTTAGGTCAAATGTTTTATCGAGACCATAGTAACGTACATTAAAGCTCCTATAATTACACTCTGTAAGCAGAAAAAATATACACCGAGTGGTTTTGAAGCTATTTATGACGTAAACAGAAGTAAACTGAAATAAAAACGAATGCTAACACGGGAAGTCCGCCTCTCAGAACACGAATAAAAAAATCAAATTTTAGGTCAAATGTTTTCTCGAGACCATAGTAACGTACATTAAAGCTCCTATAATTACACTCTGTAAGCAGAAAAAATATACACCGAGTGGTTTCGAAGCTATTTATAACAAATACAGAAGCTAACACTAGAAGCTAAATGCTACAAAAAGATTGTTTTTTTATTTTTTATCTCAAACATCTAATAAAGGTACTCACTTGTAAACGTCCACACTGTGATTCCATTCTGTAAGTTTCAGAAAAATCCGCTGAGTGGTTCTTGACTTATCTTGCTGACAAACAGCAAACAAACAGAGCTAACATAAGCTACATCCAGCCCAGGAGGCAGACAGAATCAGTCCGAGCAGAGGAGCTTTTTTTCGGGCACATGAGCTGGAAACGGTCTACTTCTTCTTCTTGGGTCGGTGTACTCCTCTGGAAGTGGTACTGCACTGCGCCCCTAGCGGCCGAAAGTGGTACTGCACCATTTTATGCCAAGTGAAAAAGGGTCATAACTCAGCCAAAAATTGGTCTAAAAATATGGGGGAAAAAATCTATAAATAGGTCACACTGGTGTATAGGTCGCAGGCCTTGAAAAAACCACAAAAAGGTGCGACCTATACACCGAAAAATACGGTACCCTGATGATGCATCAGGAGATTTTGAACCACTTTGGCCAGGTTTGCCTCGGGCTGGTTCTGTGAATAGCAAGCGGCCATCAGGGCACTAACGATCGATTGTTAGGTTCTGACGATCAACTGTTAGACTGATGATCCTCCTTTTACATGGTAACAGCTAGTTCTGGATGTCCCCAGAAAATTGGTTTTATCCACTTTGAGAAGGTGCTTTTTGTAGGACTGAGTTTGTCACATGGCCTCAGACTGATGAAGTATTTCAGATAAAAGATGAAACGTTTTAACCAAGTAAAATCCGTCCAGATGACCTGACTTAACTTTTTTGGATTTAAACAGTACTGTATCTGATTTGAAGCATGTTGATTTCACGCTTTTTGCTGCTTGATTTTTGGCACCAGATAAGATTAATAACTGAAATCTTAAATAAATCATAAATCAAAGAAAGGCTGTACACTTCACAGATATTTAAAAACCCACTTAAGCATGATTATAGTAAGAATTTCCTCTTAAACAATGAATTATTTTAGTATTAGCTTGCCGTTGTAAAAACTCTTCCTGCAGGTGCTTCATAGGAAGTTCAGTGCAGTTTTATGGGAAGCAGCTGCATGAACCGTTCCTCAGCACCCATTAATGGCTGTTGGTCTCTGCTTAGTTGGTTCAAACCATGATCTCAGTCTGCATTTGGGCATTTTTATTTGTTGTGTTGGTATTCAGGAATGATGCTGCATGTGCTTATTGTGTTTGGGGCCATAAATCCCAGAACATGATTTTCCCCTTACTGTTCCCCATCATTCTTTAAAAAGAAGGTATCTTCTATGGCCAATTTCTGTCTCCATTTTAACCAGTTTTGGTATGGCGTTGTGAAAGTTTTGGTCATCCTATTCTTTAAAAAAAAAACTTGTCTAAAACTCAGTTCAAGGTTCTTAAGAAATTCAGACTCATTTTATTTTACTTTTTGCACGGTATGCGATTAAGCCGGCTAAGCCAGGACACGAAGCAATAACCTGAGCTTTCACAATGAACCATTCAAATACCGTACTTTTCGGGGTAAAAGTCGCTTCTGTGTATAAGCCGCTTTGTCCAATTATTGGGAATAATTTGAAAATGTCCATAAATACGCCGCTTCGCCCTATAAGTCGCATCTATTATGCGTCACCGCTACGCGACGCGTCAGCGCCTCATTTGCCCTGCTGAAAATGGCGGCCACAGAAGTGAGCCAGCATGGAAGGACTTTACAAGATTAACACGGTAAAAACAATTGTTTCTTTGCTGAGAAAAAATATATTTCTTAGCTGACATTATAGCACAAGGGTTCCTGAGCTTAACCGTTCACTCTGTAAGCCTAAAAAATATCAGTCGAGTGGTTTATGACTATTAATAACAAATAAAACCGAAGCTAACGAGACGATTCCGTCTCTAAAAACGCGAATAAAAAATCGAATTTTATCTCAAATGTCTTATACAGGGCAACAGTTTGTACATTAAACCCCATATAATTACACTCTGTAAGCAGAAAAAATATCCGCTGAGTGGTTTATGAGCTAAATAGTAGGTACAGTATCTGTTAACGGTAGCTAACCGCTAATAAAAGATCGTTAAAAAAACTCAAACATCTCATAAAGCTAGTCAGTTGTAAATGACCACCAAATAATTACGCTCTGTAAGTTTCAAGAAAATCCGCGGTGTGGTTTATGAGTTATCTTGCTAAAAAACACAGCTAACAACACAGCTAATAGTAGCTACCTCCAGAGCAGGAGGCCGGGCAGCGACAGAGTCAGTCCGAGCAGAGGAGGCTTTTTTCGGACACATGAGCTAGAAACGGTCGGTGTACTCTCTGGAAGTGTCCCCCTAGCGGACAAAAGTGGTACTGCACCATTTTTTTTGCCAAAATGAAAAACGGCGATATCAGAGCCAAAAATGGGTCTAAAAATATGGGGAAAAAATCCATAAATATGACGCTTCGGCGTATAAGCCGCAGGACATGCAAATTAGTAAAAAAAAAACAGCGACTTATACGCCGAAAAGTACGGTAGAGGCTACTTCTTCCAACTTGACTGAGCAGTGTAAGAGTTTAAATCTTACAGTCCAGATTACAAAGTGATTTGTTTCGACATTAGGGAGGTGGTGAAAGTATTATTTTATAACATTCAGTGTTTTTAGTTTTGTGGGTGATAAAAGTTCTCATTTTTGTCTGATGTTCCTCATTCTATCGTGTCCCTCTCAATCATATTTTTATGTACCGGTAAGCACTCGAGGGCATGAAAAACATCACACACCCATTCGTTTTCTTACCACCGATGCTAATAAAAACAGCAGTCCCCTTCGTTCTCCTGCTCAGTCATCTCTTCTGTTTCGCCAAGTGAAGATTATACCAGATGGTTGTGGGTGTTTGTTGGGGTGCTGGGTGGAGGAGGGAGAGGAAAAGGCCTAGGTACGGTGGCCCCAAGGTGTAAATCAACAACATTGGAAAAAACGGAATTACATTTGAAAAAACACAACAAAAACAACAAAAACACAACGACATTTGAAAAAACAGAATTACATTTGAAAAAACGAAATTACATTTGAAAAAACACAACAACATTTGAAAAAACGGAAGTGGCCAAAGCGGAAGTAGAAAAAAACAAATTACATTAAGCCAAACCGGAAGTGGCCAAAGCGGAAGTAGAAAAAAACAAATTACATTAAGCCAAACCGGAAGTGGCCAAAGCGGAAGTAGAAAAAAACAAATTAGGAAAAAAACGGAATTACATTTGGAAAAACACAACAAAAACAAGAAAAACACTACAACATTTGGAAAAACGAAATTACATTAAGACAAACTGTTGTTTTTTCCACTTTTTTTTTTTTTTACTTTATTAACAACATAAAACCGAACACAGCACACACACACACACATGCACACACACACACACACACACACACTCACACACAAACACACGGAGGTTAGCATTAGCATGCTATCCGTTAGCCTGTAAACTGTTTGTTAGATTTTTCTACCTGGATTGTTGAGCATGCATCAGGGTGTTTTGTTCATGCTTAAAGAAGACATGACGCTGGAAGAACTCAGAAGGATCTTAAAGGTAAGGAAGTTTTATTGACGTACATTTCAGTTTACATTACTCGTGTAGTAATGTGTTGTTTACATAACGTGCTCATTGAAACGTTAAATGAAGCCCACGATTTTGCAAACTATAAATATATTTGTCCACAGAGAACTAACCTAGTGTGTGTTAGTTAGCAAGTGTACCAGCGATTAGCTGTTTAAGTTGACGTAGCATAAATGCTAAAACAAGTTTCTTCAGTTTTAATATTTACACTGGGCAGCTGTTTAAACTGTGCTCGGCTTTAATCTGCCAGTCACCACAAATCTTAATATATTGGTTGCATGCTTTAAATCAACGAGGCTAGCCTGTATTGATAAAGGTTGAATGAATGAATGAAAAATGCACAGTAGTATTTAACTATAGATAACAACCTTTAGTTTGTCTGTCCAGTTACAGAGCACACAAAAATGTTTTAGACTGTCTGAAAAATAAGCAGCATTATTTTGTTTATGACATACTTTTGTAGCATGCTTTACATGTAATCAAAAGTGAAAAGTGGAGTAGGGGAGACATTTATTTAATCAATAATTTAAAAAAGCAACTTCTATTCTAATGTATCTCCAGGTCTCAGTTTTGGATGGACTTGTTTGCAGACATAAGAGATTCAGGGAACTTCAGTGGAACCCACGAACACAAATGCTTGCTGAGATTCTGCTTCCTCAGTGTTCTGCAAAAAGACCTAGATGAATGCACAGAGCAGTGGAACAAACACAGGATCCGGCCAAGCAGACTTGCATCATGTCCTGGGAGGATTCCAAATGAACTATATCTCTTGCCTCACAGGTACGGTAATTGACATCTTCACAGAATGAAGTAGCCATTTGCATGAAATAATAATGAAAAGTGGTATGTTATAGCCCAAGTTGGTAAAGTATATTTTAATCATTGTACACATGTGAGCTAAGCTGGTATGTTGTAAGCTGTCACTGGGCGTGCTCTCATACGTGTCATACAAGTCATGAAACACATTTGATATTTAAAAGTATTTGTAGTTTTTTTTGTTTTCTTCTTCTTTCGGCTTCTCCCTTCGTCAGGGGTCACCACAGCGAACTAGTCGCACGAAGATTTGGCAATTGTTTTTACGCAGGATGTCCTTCCTGACATAACCACAGACCACCGAGCTACCACAGCCCTCTGTGTGGAGCAGAGAGCTGCATCTAGGGTTCCCGGGGGAATAGATGGTGTGGGTTAAGGGCCTTGCTCAAGGGCCCAGAGTGGGGCAGATGAAGGTGGAGACAGGTGTGACTGCTTCACTTATCCCAGCCACATTTTTGATGTCGGTACCAGGGCAAGAACTGGCGATCTTCCGATCTCAGGCTCACCTTCTTAACCTCTGCTCCACCACTCCCACATTTAAAAGTATTTGTAGTAAATGTAAAAATAATCCTTCACATTTGCATCTTCAATTCTATTGTTTTGCAGATATGGTTCAAGGGACTGGATTTGCTGTTGAGGAGACGGAACTGGATGTGTTCCCTGAAGCAACACAAGCTACTGATGTGTGTGGTGATCCACTCATTGAGGAGTACCTGCAACTGGCTGTAGAACAAAATGGACTGCAGCAACCACAAGACTGGCAATCAGCCTCAGAACTGTATTTCACCCTCTTGGACATAGCCAAGTTTTAGACACAAACTACAGGTGCTAGTCATAAAATTAGAACATCATGAAAAAGTTGATTTATTTCAGTAATTCTATTCAAAAAGTGAAACATGTAGATTATATTCATTCATTACACACAGACTGATATATTTCAAGCTGTATGGTACATGCTCATACATCAGTCTGTGTGTAATGAATGAATATACAAGTTTCACTTTTTGAATGAATTTACTGAAATAAACTTTTTCACAATAATTTAAGTTTATGACCAGCACCTGCATTTGAACCTATCTTAATTCTCCTTTTAAAGTGAAAACTGATATTGATCATCCAACTATGTTCAGTCAGGTCAACTGGATTGTTTTTTTTTGTGAGTCAGAAAAAAAAACTGTCCAGATGACCTGACTGAACATTGTCATTTATCATAATCATTTTATTGTAATTTAATGTGTTTAGTTTTGTTTTATACTGTGATTTGAACCTTAAATATATTCTTTAATCCCCATCTTAATGTTTGGAACATTCTATTAAAGCAGTAATAAATTGTAATAAAATTTGTTGACGTAAATTTTTATTGTCTATTGTTGGCTGTACCTCATCTGTGGTTTTTGTTTAAAACAGGTCTCATCTACAATTCATTCAACCTTTATTTAGTCAGGTAAATCCCATTGAGCCTCGTGGACTCATTTACAAGAGCGACCTGCTACAAACTAAAGAACGATGGTAGAATTTCCTTAAACAATAAACAAACATAAGACAGAAATAAAGATTTTTTTTTTTAACCAAGTATCAAAACTAGCAAAACATTATAAGGTAGATGTAGAAAATCAAAAACAGGAACATGTCTGTATTGCTTTTTGCCAGGATTCCAACAGATTATTAAAACCATTTAGAGAGGTCAAGGCCGAGAGCTTCAACAAGAGTCCTCGTGAATCAATGAGAGTAACCTTGTATAAATAAAGGTTTAATGAGAAAAAAATCTTGAAGAGAAACA
>JBBPBX010088376.1:0-14507 GCA_038048925.1 Garcialebias charrua
GACCTTTGCTTTCCAACAAGGTCTTCACATGGCCAGAGCTTTGCTTTCCAACAAGGTCTTCACATGGCCAGACCTTTGCTTTCCAACAAGGTCTTCACATGGTCCAGACCTTTGCTTTCCAACAAGGTCTTCACATGGCCAGACCTTTGCTTTCCAACAAGGTCTTCACATGGTCCAGACCTTTGCTTTCCAACAAGGTCTTCACATGGCCAGACCTTTGCTTTCCAACAAGGTCTTCACATGGTCCAGACCTTTGCTTTCCAACAAGGTCTTCACATGGCCAGACCTTTGCTTTCCAACAAGGTCTTCACATGGCCAGACCTTTGCTTTCCAACAAGGTCTTCACATGGTCCAGACCTTTGCTTTCCAACAAGGTCTTCACATGGCCAGACCTTTGCTTTCCAACAAGGTCTTCACATGGTCCAGACCTTTGCTTTCCAACAAGGTCTTCAAATGGCCAGACCTTTGCTTTCCAACAAGGTCTTCACATGGCCAGACCTTTGCTTTCCAACAAGGTCTTTACATGGTCCAGAGCTTTGCTTTCCAACAAGGTCTTCACATGGCCAGACCTTTGCTTTCCAACAAGGTCTTCACATGGTCCAGACCTTTGCTTTCCAACAAGGTCTTCACATGGCCAGACCTTTGCTTTCCAACAAGGTCTTCACATGGCCAGACCTTTGCTTTCCAACAAGGTCTTCACATGGTCCAGACCTTTGCTTTCCAACAAGGTCTTCACATGGCCAGACCTTTGCTTTCCAACAAGGTCTTCACATGGCCAGACCTTTGCTTTCCAACAAGGTCTTCACATGGTCCAGACCTTTGCTTTCCAACAAGGTCTTCACATGGCCAGACCTTTGCTTTCCAACAAGGTCTTCACATGGTCCAGACCTTTGCTTTCCAACAAGGTCTTCACATGGCCAGACCTTTGCTTTCCAACAAGGTCTTCACATGGCCAGACCTTTGCTTTCCAACAAGGTCTTCACATGGTCCAGACCTTTGCTTTCCAACAAGGTCTTCACATGGCCAGACCTTTGCTTTCCAACAAGGTCTTCACATGGTCCAGACCTTTGCTTTCCAACAAGGTCTTCACATGGTCCAGACCTTTGCTTTCCAACAAGGTCTTCACATGGCCAGACCTTTGCTTTCCAACAAGGTCTTCACATGGCCAGACCTTTGCTTTCCAACAAGGTCTTCACATGGTCCAGACCTTTGCTTTCCAACAAGGTCTTCAAATGGCCAGACCTTTGCTTTCCAACAAGGTCTTCACATGGCCAGACCTTTGCTTTCCAACAAGGTCTTTAACATGGTCCAGACCTTTGCTTTCCAACAAGGTCTTCACATGGCCAGACCTTTGCTTTCCAACAAGGTCTTCACATGGTCCAGACCTTTGCTTTCCAACAAGGTCTTCACATGGTCCAGACCTTTGCTTTCCAACAAGGTCTTCACATGGTCCAGACCTTTGCTTTCCAACAAGGTCTTCACATGGTCCAGACCTTTGTTTTCCAACAAGGTCTTCACATGGTCCAGACCTTTGCTTTCCAACAAGGTCTTCACATGGTCCAGACCTTTGTTTTCCAACAAGGTCTTCACATGGTCCAGACCTTTGCTTTCCAACAAGGTCTTCACATGGTCCAGACCTTTGCTTTCCAACAAGGTCTTCACATGGTCCAGACCTTTGCTTTCCAACAAGGTCTTCACATGGTCCAGACCTTTGCTTTCCAACAAGGTCTTCACATGGTCCAGACCTTTGCTTTCCAACAAGGTCTTCACATGGTCCAGACCTTTGCTTTCCAACAAGGTCTTCACATGGTCCAGACCTTTGCTTTCCAACAAGGTCTTCACATGGCCAGACCTTTGCTTTCCAACAAGGTCTTCACATGGTCCAGACCTTTGCTTTCCAACAAGGTCTTCACATGGCCAGACCTTTGCTTTCCAACAAGGTCTTCACATGGCCAGACCTTTGCTTTCCAACAAGGTCTTCACATGGTCCAGACCTTTGCTTTCCAACAAGGTCTTCACATGGTCCAGACCTTTGCTTTCCAACAAGGTCTTCACATGGCCAGACCTTTGCTTTCCAACAAGGTCTTCACATGGTCCAGACCTTTGCTTTCCAACAAGGTCTTCACATGGTCCAGACCTTTGCTTTCCAACAAGGTCTTCACATGGTCCAGACCTTTGCTTTCCAACAAGGTCTTCACATGGTCCAGACCTTTGCTTTCCAACAAGGTCTTCACATGGTCCAGACCTTTGCTTTCCAACAAGGTCTTCACATGGTCCAGACCTTTGCTTTCCAACAAGGTCTTCACATGGTCCAGACCTTTGCTTTCCAACAAGGTCTTCACATGGTCCAGACCTTTGCTTTCCAACAAGGTCTTCACATGGTCCAGACCTTTGCTTTCCAACAAGGTCTTCACATGGTCCAGACCTTTGCTTTCCAACAAGGTCTTCACATGGTCCAGACCTTTGCTTTCCAACAAGGTCTTCACATGGTCCAGACCTTTGCTTTCCAACAAGGTCTTCACATGGTCCAGACCTTTGCTTTCCAACAAGGTCTTCACATGGTCCAGACCTTTGCTTTCCAACAAGGTCTTCACATGGTCCAGACCTTTGCTTTCCAACAAGGTCTTCACATGGTCCAGACCTTTGCTTTCCAACAAGGTCTTCACATGGTCCAGACCTTTGCTTTCCAACAAGGTCTTCACATGGTCCAGACCTTTGTTTTCCAACAAGGTCTTCACATGGTCCAGACCTTTGCTTTCCAACAAGGTCTTCACATGGTCCAGACCTTTGCTTTCCAACAAGGTCTTCACATGGTCCAGACCTTTGCTTTCCAACAAGGTCTTCACATGGTCCAGACCTTTGCTTTCCAACAAGGTCTTCACATGGTCCAGACCTTTGCTTTCCAACAAGGTCTTCACATGGTCCAGACCTTTGCTTTCCAACAAGGTCTTCACATGGTCCAGACCTTTGCTTTCCAACAAGGTCTTCACATGGTCCAGACCTTTGCTTTCCAACAAGGTCTTCACATGGTCCAGACCTTTGTTTTCCAACAAGGTCTTCACATGGTCCAGACCTTTGTGGAGCAGCAAGAGACCCCAACGTGCACTGGGATGTGAGGGATGTGCATGTGGCTGTGACACATGTTTGTGTTGACAAATGATTGAAACATCTGGAGAACTTGATGTTAAAGTTTCACCTGGACCTTCAAGATAAAGTGAATAAATTAATAGAAGTGAAATTAATCAAAAGGTGATGAAGAGCCACTAGAAGAAGATGAAGAGCTGCAGGTGTATGACTCCGTGGTCACATGGTCCAGCAGCTGCTCAGACACTTCATTGATCTTCTGTCATGACTAATAGTTGTTGTTGCAGCACAAACACAAGTGTTGCTTTGAAAGCAGCAACGTCTTGCTGTGATGTTGCTCTCCTCTCTCCACACCTCCTGTGTGTTGTGTGTGAAACATGTTCACACAACAACTAAAGGCTGAAATATACCTGAGCGTACTCCCTATACGCCTCTGTACGACGTACGTACGCTGAGGCAAAAGCGTAGCCCCGCGCAGCCCCTCAGGGCACGAACGCGCAAAGCTCTTTTTTTACGACCGCGCACGCTTGCGCGGTGTCTGACCATAAACTTCCCCGGCGCCGGACTGTTTTGTATGTTACACAAATGAATTAAATTCCTCTTCTTTATCGCTGATCGGGCCTTTTCTTTTGTTTTTTTGCCTAAAGTCAAGTAATCGCTTCTTCCTCCGTTCACTCGATGACTGAAATGAATGAATTCATGTCCTACCTGGCAGCGCGATGTTTTAAATATTTCCTGGTGGGCTGTGGGTTGCTGGAATAGCGCTCCCTGTTTTTATTTTTATTTTTTAGAAGTTTATATTAACATATAAAGTGATAAAAGACCGCCGCGGGAGCAGCGAAGCGAACAGCTGCTCCTCTGGACCAAAGCCAGCGCGTGTCTCATGAGCTGTCAATCATTTCAGTAGGCGTGTCAGCAAGTGACCAATCAGCGACCTCAGTTTGTCCCCCTCTGCTCGCAGCTGCAGACGGGGCAGCTGCTGCTGCTCACATGACAACCAGGATTTGGAGCGAAACAACAAGGATTTGGAGCAAAAACGCGAGCATTTGAAAAGCGTAGCTTCTGAAGCTATATCAGCGAAACGCATGCGCACAAAATGCGCGCGTAGAGTGGCGTAAGGGAGGACGCTCAGGTATATTTCAGCCTTAACTGTGGCTGCTTCACATCTGCCTTCACATCTGCTCTGGAGCTCATTTACAGCTCAGTGCTGCCACCTGCTGGATCCACTCACAAACTACATGCAGGAACATCTGCAAACATCTGGCTTCACCATCCAGCTGATGTTCATCTGTGCACTCTGAGTTCACATTTCACTCTTTTGATCCATCAGCATCATTTTTAGGACTTCTTCTCATTTGCTCATGTTCCATCACATGACCTGTCTGAGGACTTTCCTTTCACTCAGACATGGACAAAACATGATCACCCTTTCATTCATGTCCACTTACAGGACCTGCTGCTTCTTTGTTTGTTTGTTTGTGTAAACAATGCTGCAGGTAAATAAATTGCTCGTTGGAACTAATAAAGTCGTCTGATAGTTGGATTAAATGACAAAACACAAAACAAAGTAAAGATTTCACAAACATGAACTAAATTCAATGTTTTCTTGAAATGATTGGACTTTATAGCTCATTCAATGTAATTATCAGTGTGTTGTAAAACGTGCACGTTATGACACATATGATGTGACTCAGATCAAAGTCAAGTTTTTTGGACTAACAGAACTCTTTCAAGTGGATTCACAGTGACAGATGTTCAGTGTGAGGAGGAAGATCTGCAGCTGGATCTCAGCACGTTTGATCCACAGGAAGAACTCTTGTGGTTCTGAAAAGACCTCCAGCTTCAGAACACAACTTCTCTCACTTTGTGGCTGAACTCATCCAAAGCTAACCAGCATGCTAACGTTAGCCACAGTAGAGCTGAACTTTAGCTGCTGAGTGTTTTCTTCAGCTGTTTTCTCTCCTTTCTGTTCACAGGTTCAGTGTGTTTGCTGTGAGACAGATTAAATGAGATTAGCAGTGAGATTATTTACCACAACCTCTGAAGCCCCGAGGGGTTTCCATGAAGTCCCTGCTGGAAAACAACGTGCACAAATAAGATGGAGTGTTTCTCAGCAACTACAAACTCTGCTTCAATGATCCTGGTGTGAACATGAAGAGAACATCTGGGAGAGTTCATCAGAAGTGTGAGCATCACAACAGCTGCTGATGTTTCACACAAAATGAGGATGAACAGAGAAAAAAAGAGTTTTTATTCCCTCGTCTGAAGTTGATTTTATTTACAGAGTAAATAACTCCTTTGAAAATATGATGAAGAAGGTTCAAACTCTTGGAAAGCACAAATCCACATGTGGACATTACCTGCTGCTGAAATCAACTAGAGCAACTTCCAGATGTTTTAGTAAAGAAAGAGCTCAGAGTTTTGCTGTTTGGCACAGGACGGCACAGTTCAGCACAGTTTGGAACATCTGTGGAAGTTGAGGCTTTTTATCTTTTAAAATTCATCAATGAATGAACTTCATTTAGCGCCTGGATCATGATCTGTGCACGTTTGAATCCAGGATCATGATCTGTGCACGTTTGAATCCAGGTGCAGACAGACACGAGGAACTCAGAGGTCAAAGAAGAAAATAGATTTGATGAAAACAAAAAGCTGACGTGGCAGCAGAACTTAGAAGAACAAGAAGAGCTCAGGAAGACACGGAGGGACAGAACATGAACGACTGCAGGAAGCACAATCCACGGATGAGGGACAAACAAAATGAGACATTATTTAAAGGGACACTAACACCTGGGGAGAGACGATGAGGAGCAGGTGAGAGTGGGAGGAGCAGGTGAGAGTGGGAGGAGCAGGAGCGACTACATGAGGAGAAAACAGAGAAAGATGGAAAGAGAAGAAAAAGACTGAGAGAAAAGTAAAAAGTGTGAACTTGTGTCTCTTGTGTGTGTTTTGAAGCATCAGACTGTTTCTAACAGATGTGTTTGTGGACGTGGACATTCATGTGAAGCTGCTGCTCTCTCAACATTATGCCTGGTACCCACTGCCCCCGGTTTCGGGCAGCTGAAGCGGCCGGTTTACATTCAAAGTCTATTGAGGAGACGCGTGGAGTCACGGCGAACCAGGAAGCGGCGCGATTCGAGTGATCGAAGCGGCGCGGCGGCAGCCTGCACACGCACGCGCGCGTCGGCGTCGAACTGCCAACGCCATAAAATTCCATCTCTGGAGGCTCGACGCGTCCAGCAAACAGTGGGGAGAGCCTCTGCTATCTGATTACACAACCACAACGGGACTTTTTTTTTAACTTTTTAAACTTACCGGATCCAGCCTCCATGAATTGGACCCAAACTCCGGTAAGAAACGTGGCATTTTTACAGTTGCTGCTGACAGGCTGCTGTCCTCTCCAGTGTAGATCACCCCAAACATTAAAAAAAAAGTTTTAATCTCATCGAAGACCGTCGGAGGTGCAGTTAACACAACAAATGAACCCGGAAAACGAGCTACTACCCCTCCCTCTGCCACCACCTAGTGTACGTCATCAGACGGCCTTCAGTGGCAGTGGGACCCTGTCAAACGGGCAAAAGGGGGCGGCAGGCGCGTTTCGAGTTGTGCAGTGGGGACCAGGCATCAATCAGTTTATTAGTACAACAGATAATCAATTTGGTTTTAAAGCCAATTTGGGAACTGATTTCTGTATTTATGGCCTGAAAGAGGCAGCAAGAGCATATCTATCAAAAAAATCATCTGTGTTAATTGGGTTTATTGATGCCTCTAATGCCTGGTACCCACTGCCCCCGGTTTTGGGCGGCTGAAGCGGCCGGTTTACATTCAAAGTCTATTGATGAGGAGACGCGTCGAGTCACGGCGAACCAGGAAGCGGCGCGATTCGAGTGATCGAAGCGGCGCGGCGGCAGCCTGCACACGCGCGCGCGTCGGCGTCGAACTGCCAACGCCATAAAATTCCATCTCTGGAGGCTCGACGCGTCCAGCAAACAGTGGGGAGAGCCTCTGCTATCTGATTACACAACCACAACGGGACTTTTTTTTACTTTTTAAACTTACCGGATCCAGCCTCCATGAATTGGACCCAAACTCCGGTAAGAAACGTGGCATTTTTACAGTTGCTGCTGACAGGCTGCTGTCCTCTCCAGTGTAGATCACCCCAAACATAAAAAAAAAGTTTTAATCTCATCGAAGACCGTCGGAGGTGCAGTTAACACAACAACTGAACCCGGAAAACGAGCTACACCTCCTCCCTCTGCTACCCCCTAGTGTACGTCATCAGACGGCCTTCAGTGGCAGTGGGACCCTGTCAAACGGCCAAAAGGGGGCGGCAGGCGCGTTTCGAGTTGTGCAGTGGGTAACCGGCATAAGGCATTTGATCGTGTCAATCATTACAAGTTATTTGACAAATTAAAACAGGGAGGTGTTCCAGATATTATTATACGAATTTTAGTTTACTGGTATTCTAACCAGAAAATGCATGTAAAATGGGGCAATAACATCTCTGCTTCCTTTGGTGTGAGTAACGGTGTACGTCAGAGTGGGCTTCTTTCACCTGCCCTGTTTAACATTTATATGGACGACCTGTCAACATAATTGAACCTCTGTAAAACTGGATGTGTGATCGGTGACACCCTGGTTAATCATTTTATGTATGGTAAATGGAGCTTATTTATATAGCGCTTTCCAGCCCCCTGTGAGGAGCCCCAAAGCGCTTTACAATACCAGCCATCCACCCATTCATTCAGACATTCATACACCGGTAGTGGTAGCCTGCCTTGCAAGGCGCCATCCAGACCTACCGGGAGCAACTTGGGGTTAAGTGTCTTGCCCAGGGACACAACGACACATGGTGGGTGGATGCGAGATTCGAACCTCCAACCTTCCGATCAGGGGTCGACTGCCATTACCCCTACAGTACACCAATGCCGCCCCATGTATGCTGATGACCTGGCTGTCCTCTCGCCCAGCAGTGCTGGTTTTCAACAGTTACTGAATATCTGCTCTGATTATGGGCTGAGATTTGATGTGCAGTACAATGCTAAGAAAACGGTTGTGCTAATATGTAGGACTAAAGCAGACAAACAACTCTGTTTCCCTGATTTCTTTTTGTCAGGACAAAAGTTAAATGTTTGCTCAAAAACTAAATATCTGGGTCACTACATCACTGACCAGCTATGTGATGATGATGACATTTATCGACAGTGTCGCATGTTGTACGCCCAGGCAAACATTCTGAGGAGGAAGTTTCACATGTGCACTAATGAGGTAAAAATATGTTTGTTTAAAGCTTACTGTACATCCTTGTATGCAGCTCCTCTGTGGTGTAAATTTAAAAAAGCTAGCATGCAGAAGCTTAAGGTTGCTTATAATGACTCCCTGAGAATTCTGCTTAAAAAACCCAGGTTCAGCAGTGCAAGTGAAATGTTTTGTAATGCACATGTCAGAACGTTTCAGGCGCTCATGAGAAATTTGATGTACAAGTTTATGCGTTGTTTGTGCAGCTCCATGAACAGTCTTATTGTAATGTCTTTACATCCCTCTGTCAGTGCGCTAAGATACCAGTCAGCTCTGTGGAATCATTGGTATGCAAGTCTTTTATAAGATTTTATTTTATTAAATATCTATTTTTTCTTTTTTATTCTTTCTGTATGTGTTGTGTGTGTTATGTTTTTTTTTTTGTGGACCACGAGTCTGTTGAATAAAGTTGATGATGATGATGATATGCAGGACGATTGGCGTTTGCTAGGGGACACTAAAATTGGAAGATTTGCCATTGGCGCCCTGTGCTCTTCACAGATGAAAGCAGGTTCACACTAAGCACATGTGACAATACGATAACATACCATTTTATTTATAGAGCACTTAAAACCATGAAAAGGCCAATCAAAGTGCTGTACAAACAAACAAACAACAGGCAACAAATAAGCAACATACAGAATGAAGTAAAAACAAACAAGCAAACAAAAAAAAGAATATAGACATAAAATCGTCGCAGATAATAAATATAACGACCAAACACAGATCATCTGGTGTTGAAAGCAACGGAATAGTAGTGGGTCTTCAAACAGGATTTGAACACAGAGAGGGAGGGGGCCTGTCTGACGAGCAGAGGTAACTCGTTCCAACGTCTTGGTCCTGCTACAGAGAAGGTCCTGTCATCTCTGCGTTTAAGACGAGTTCCTGAAACTGTGAGAAGTAACTGGTCCGCTGACCTCAAAGAACGTGGTGGGACATACGGCTGTAGCAAATCAGAGAGACAGGCAGGGGTGAGACTGTTCAGCGATTTGTAGAACACAGACAGACGTGACAGAATCTGGAGACACTATGGAGAACATTCTGCTGCCTGTAACATCCTCCAGCATGACCGGTTTGGTGGTGGGTCAGTCATGGTGTGGCGAGGTATTTCTTTGGATGGCTACACAGCCCTCCATGTGCTAGCCAGAGGTGCCCTGAGAGGTGCCCTGACTGCCATAAGGTACTGGGATGAGATCCTCAGACCCATTGTGAGACCATATGCTGGTGCAGTGGGCCCTGGGTTCCTTCTTATGCATGACAATGCTAGGCTGAAGTGTGTCAGCAGTTCCTGCTTGATGAGAGCATTGATGTTATGGACTGGCCTGCCCGTTCTCCAGACCTGAATCTAATCGAGCACATCTGGGACATCATGTTTCGGTCAATCCACCAAGGCCACATCGCACCACAGACTGTTTGGGAGCTAAGTGATGCTCTATTCCAGGTCTGGGAAGAGATCCCTCAGGAGAACATCCGCCGTCTCATCAGGATCATGCCCAGGTGTTGTAGGGAGGTCATACAGTCACGTGGAGGCCACACACACTACTGAGCCTCATTTTGACTTGTTTTAAGGACATTACATCAAAGTTGGATCAGCCTGTAGTGTGTTTTTCCACTTTAATTTTGTGTGGGACTCCAAATCCAGCCTCCATTGGTTAATACATTTGATTTCTATTGATGATTTTTGTGTGATTTTGTTGTCAGCACATTCATCTTTTTACAGAATAAAGTGTTCAATGAGAATATTCATTCAGATCTAGGATGTGTTATTTGAGTGTTCCCTTTATTTTTTTGAGCAGCGTATATTCAAATACAGTTAGTTATAGAATACATTAAATACATTAAATGAAATAGATACAAAACTCAGTCGAGCAGAAATAAAAAGCATCATAAAGGAAAATATGAGGGAAAGATGGAAAAACAACAGGAAGAAGAAAGAAAAGGTCGATGGTTTTATAGAATTCAACAACAAACAGGAGAAATGAGGAGATCTGAAAGAAACAGGAGGAGGAAACATCACATCACGTCTCAGATTTGGACACACAGGATTGAACAGAACATTATTCATAACAGGGAAGCATCATAAATGTGACTACTGTGGAGAAGATGAGACCATAGAACATGAGTTATTGAACTGACAGAAATACAGACATGAAAGAAGTCAACTGATGAACAGTCTCACTGAAATCAAAGAAAGATTTGATACAGATGAATTATTGCACAATTCAAAAGATAATGGTGCTCAGGTTTTAATACAATATCTGAAACAGTTTGTTTGTTTGACAGAATGGCTATTTATCCATTAATAAATAGCCTAAATAAAATATTTGTTTGTTTACATTGTTTCAGTCCACCTCCTCACCAGTTTGTGGTGGTAATGCACCAAATTGTTGTTTGCAAACCACTAATGTTGTGTAACAGTTTTGTTGTTTAATGAATTTGATCAAAATGCATCGTATTTATAATATTTTCTTGTTTTCAGAAAAGTTTATCTAGTAGTTATTAGAAATGTTTCTTTTAATCTTTGTGGAAACTCCAGGTTCCTTTTGTTTGTGTAGTGATGACACCCCCTGGTGGTGGCTGCTGGTAAATATGTGGACATGACGTCACCAGCTCGGCCTTGTTCAAGATGGCGCTCTAAACGGACGCAAGGAGACATTCTGCTGACAAGGTACCATAATAAGTGTATTATTTGTTTATGTTTATGTTTATTAAATTTGTTCATTTTTTTACAAAAGAAACAATACAAGGCAATCTCATAATGATAGTGTACAAAATGTAAAAAAATTGAAAGGTGGCAGAAAGAAGAATAAATCTTATTATATCTGCCCCTTATCTCCAACAATCAGACTTAACAACAGCAGTCAAACCATGTAAACAATAATAATCTTCAACCAACTTTTTCCAACAATCAGGTTAAACAATAATATTCTTCAACCAACAGTACAAAATGACTAACTCCAAGGTTTACAGCAGAGAAACAGAGGAAGCTACAAGATACCGAGTTTCCTTCGTGAGGAGACGCTACGTCTGGATTTAGCTCCGTGATTTATTTCAATTACTAATGAAAAAAGACTTCTCGTGAGTCAAATACTTTATTCTGTGATTTAGTTCCAAGCTGCTGCTGCCAGAGGCTTGTAACACTGCAGCTTCTTGTCTGTGGAGAGGAAGTTAGTTCACTCTGTTAGCATGTGTAGCTGTTAGCATGTGTAGCTGTTAGCATGTGTAGCTGTTAGCATCTGTAGCTGTTAGCATGTGTAGCTGTTAGCATGTGTAGCTGTTAGCATCTGTAGCTGTTAGCATCTGTAGCTGTTAGCATCTGTAGCTGTTAGCATGTGTAGCTGTTAGCATCTGTAGCTGTTAGCATGTGTAGCTGTTAGCATGTGTAGCTGTTAGCATGTGTAGCTGTTAGCATCTGTAGCTGTTAGCATGTGTAGCTGTTAGCATCTGTAGCTGTTAGCATGTGTAGCTGTTAGCATGTGTAGCTGTTAGCATCTGTAGCTGTTAGCATCTGTAGCTGTTAGCATGTGTAGCTGTTAGCATCTGTAGCTGTTAGCATGTGTAGCTGTTAGCATGTGTAGCTGTTAGCATCTGTAGCTGTTAGCATCTGTAGCTGTTAGCATCTGTAGCTGTTAGCATGTGTAGCTGTTAGCATGTGTAACTGTTAGCATCTGTAGCTGTTAGCATGTTTAGCTGTTAGCATGTGTAGCTGTTAGCATCTGTACCAGTTGCATGTGTAACTGTTAGCAGCTGTAGCTGTTAGCATGTGTAGCTGTTAGCATGTGTAGCTGTTAGCATGTGTAACTGTTAGCATGTGTAGCTGTTCGCATCTGTAGCTGTTAGCATGTGTAGCTGTTACCATCTGTAGCAGTTAGCATGTGTAACTGTTAGCATCTGTAGCTGTTAGCATCTGTAGCTGTTAGCTTGTGTAGCTGTTAGCATCTGTAGCTGTTAGCATGTGTAGCTGTTAGCATGTGTAGCTGTTAGCATGTGTAGCTGTTAGCATCTGTTGTTGTTAGCATGTGTAGCTGTTAGCATCTGTTGTTGTTAGCATGTGTAGCTGTTAGCATGTGTAGCTGTTAGCATCTGTTGTTGTTAGCATGTGTAGCTGTTAGCATCTGTAGCTGTTAGCATCTGTTGTTGTTAGCATGTGTAGCTCTTAGCATCTGTAGCTGTTAGCATCTGTTGTTGTTAGCATGTGTAGCTGTTAGCATCTGTAGCTGTTAGCGTCTGTTGTTGTTAGCATCTGAAGCTGTTAACATCGGTAGCAGTTAGCATGTGTAGCTGTTAGCATCTGTAGCTGTTAGCATGTGTAGCTGTTAGCATGTGTAGCTGTTAGCGTGTGTAGCTGTTAGCAGCTACGTCTCGTTGTCACGTGCTTGGATAATCTAGTCTCGTGACTGTGTGTGTGTTTTTCTGTGTAGGAGCAGGAGCTTCACGTCAGACCTCCACCAACCACATGTTTGTTCTCTAACAGGTATGGTTGTAATTTCTAGTAAAATTGTTCAATATTATACTTCGGTCCAGCAGCCTCCACTTCTAAAAGTCAGCGCTCACGCGGTTTGGTTGTGCACGCGCTAACACCATGAATTAGGTAGTCACGCTTGCGAGGTTCTTTCAAAATAAAAGCTGATGTGTGTCTCCTGTTGGTACAAACTCTGTACATAAAACACATGTTAGCACTGGAAGCTGTAATGGGACCAACATTCCTGCTCAGCTGTTTCCACTAAAAGTTTGAATGTCGCCCCCATATCCAAAGAGTAGAGAACTTTTTGTGTTGCTAAGTTAAATAAATAAAAAACTTCAATGTGTTTTTCATGTTTTGACTCTAGATGATTGAAGTCATTCTTGCTGGTCTATGTTCAGAAATGATTTTTAATGTCCTCCTGTGAATATGGATCCATAATATTTAACTTTTGTCTCTGTTTTGTGGTTATTTGTATGTTCATTATGTGAGAATGTTAAATTGTTTTCCCTGAAGTTTCCATTAATATTAAAACAAAACTCTTAGTTTCCAGTGACCAGTCTCACTTCAGGCTGACTGTAGAACATCTCCAGATGTTGCTCACCAAATGTCACCAAGATCTCATGTGGAATTTCAAAATAAAGGCCCTCCAAAGTTGGACATTTTCCATGTAATTTTCCCTAAGTTGCTGTGTTTGTTGCTCGTTCTTCAGGATGTTGTAGAAACAGTGAGGGTAAGTACGACTTTACCACAAATCACATCATTACTGTGCAGAAAGTTTGTCTCATTGAAATGCAACATAGTTCAAGTAAAAACAGGAATGTTTAATTTAAAATAATTTATATGTTTTAATATTTTTAAGTGACAATAACCATTTAGAAAAATAACTTAAAATTGTACATTAAATTTCAGAAATGACATTTATAGCATTTTAACATCAAGTGTTTCTTTTTACTGGTAAATTTTGAGAATTACAAGAGCTTTGTGTTATTTGTCCATGTCGACCAAAATCACTGGAGGTTTCTGGTTAGTGTGTATAAAAATTATACTTATTGTTCTCTGAGAACATTTTAATTTAAAGTTTCATATTTTGATTTGTGCAGAAACTCTGTGAACCACACAGTCTTTGTGGTGGATCAAGTTCAGCAGAAGACAATTCAAAACCTGCTGCAAAATAGAATAGAAGAGACCTTTATTATCATTGCACATGAATACAGTGAAATCTGGGTTTGCTTCCCAGAACAAAAGTAAAAACAGTAAAATATAAAACAATTAAAAAATATAAACTGTATTAAAGTTCATAACAGGTTTGAAACACTCCAAATGTGCAACACAAACAGAATATTACACCAGTTGTCCCTTATTCAGTTTTTATTACAGATTTTGTTAAGTTCAGTAACGGTGGACAGATAAAAACTATTTTTAAATCTTTTTGTTCTTGTCTTGATTGATCTGTACCTTTTCTCTGATGGTAACAGTTCTCATATTATCTAATAAATAATAATGTAAATAAATCATCCACAAATAATTTTGTAACAACAGCAAGTATGACGTCATTAACAGCTTTTATTTTGAAAACTCACAAAGGTTACCATAATTTATAGTGTTTGTGTGCACAACAAAACCATCATTTTGGAAGTGGAGACTGGCTTGACAACATTTT
>JBBPBX010088377.1:0-14507 GCA_038048925.1 Garcialebias charrua
GCGTTGACATGGATCCGCTCGAATTTCCCCCCCTCCCTCATGCACCCCCCTTTCACCCACTGCACATGCGTGCTGCTGAACCTTCCCCCACTGCGCATGCGTGCTGCCTCCACTCTGCTTGCAGTCTGCTGCGTTCTTCTGGGCTAAACGTTGAGCTAACAACAACTTAACAACAAGTTAAAGCTGGATTTGGATAAGAGTCGACAGATTTGACACCAAGTGGGACTCTCTTCATCTAACAAGCTGCACACCAGACGCTGAGTGGACTGTGGACCAGAATCGAGTCACGATGAGGATAATGTCGGACTTTCCTCCGTGATAAACATGACTTACAGCAGGTAAATTGTCTTTTTTTCCCTTTTTTTTCCCCATTTATAGATGGCCTCCCTTCTCACCTTATAGCCATCCTCTCACTCCAATATGTATTTTTTTATAGAGAGAAAGAAAAGAGAAAGTAAGACAACAAAACAACAATTATCCACAAAAAGAGCACAAGGCAAACACACCCAACCTCCGTCCGCAATCCTGCAAAGCACATGACAGAACACAGCAACGAAACATACATGCATAAAGACTAATAATATTCATGACCTTGCAGTAGATTTCTATAAATACACATACCCATACCTACAAATATATATACAGTATACATACATATACATTTATATTCATTCATATACCCATCTACATATCTGCATATATCTACATATACATCCCTGCATCCATTTGTGTGTGGTTGTGAGCATGCATAAGTGAATAAGGTTCCTCCAATAGAACATTTAGTAGCGACTGTGAAGCATCAGAGATCCGTCCCCCCAAAGCCCGAGGCAGACGAAGGAGCGATCAAAGCCCAAGACCCCAGGAAGGACCCCGAGCCCAGAGTCCCCAGGGCCACCCGAACAGGACGAGCCACTCGCCCACTCCCCAGATCCGACCAAGGGGAAGAACCGGACGAACCCCACCAGCGACCACATACAATGACCCCCCGGGGTCAACCGCGACAAATTCACAGGCCCCCGCCGGAGCCCGCTGCACCGACGTAGCCCCAGGGCCGGTCACCGAGGCCCGGGCACCGGGGACGCCCACCCCTCAGGCCCAGACCCGACAGGACCAGAGGACACGAGCCCCACCAGGCAGCCACCAGGCCGAGCCGACAAACGCCCAAGCGCCCAACCCCAGATAGTGAGGGCCCCAAGCACGCCCGCAGGCAAAGGAACACCCACCAGGGGGCCACGTGGCAGGAGCGCGACACTAAGTAGCCTCAGATGTATCAGAGAGGGGGCAGTCCAAGTCCCAGCCTGACACTTAAACATTCATACACAGACACACTCATTCAGACCCACCCTCATCCTCACCCTCACTCACAGAAAGACAAACAATAACGACACGTTCCATTCATAATCCCGATGCACACTCTATACCCCCTAGGTCCAAGACATGTACCTGCCCCCTACATGGGGCAGCCCACATCCAAACCCAGGAGGTAGGCCCATTCATTCTGGGGTGGAGAGTAGCAGACATCCAAGATCCGGCCCAACCCGCGCCCTGCCGACAGGACAGGACACCCGAGCCCAAGCAGCCCCAGAGGGAGCGCACCGCCAGCCCCGCCCACGGCGAACCCCCAGGCCCCGAACCCCCCCACATCCCAGGACAACCCCTGACGGCCCACCCCCAGAATGTCCGCCAGGCAACCAGGGGGGTAAGAGAAAAATAAATAAATAATATATATATATATATATAAATAAATACATAAATAAATAAAATTGAAATTAACAAATCAAGACCCCGACACACACACCCCCGTCCCCAAATGTACTGTTGGTGAGTGTTGTTCTAAAGTGTACTTAAAAAGGAAAGAGAAGGAGCAAAGGCTGGCATTGTACCAGTTTCCCCTCCACTCCAACTCTAACCCAGGCCCTTATTGTCTAAATGCATAATGTTGAGTGAGCATAGGCATGGGGGCGAGAGTGATGTCATCCCGCCACCCATAACCATAGTGCTCATTCCATTCCCTATATGTGACTTTTATGAGGATGTTTATGAATGAATGTCTAAAGTGTATATAAAATTGAGTCCCAGGTGGTTCTGAACAACAGAGATGTAAAACCGTTGTAGCACACCCGAGACTCAAATTCCCTACATGTATTAATTTAAGATGAAGAGGGCGGAGGTGCGTGGTGAGGGATGGGGAGAAAATATCTGCAGGAACAATGCTCCCACAGCGAGTCAGCTCCCCCGCTGACCCTGCGTACCCCCCCAGCTCGCCAAGGTCCACCCAAGGAGCGAGGAAAAAGAAACACCTCTCCGACCGCCAGGCCATTGAGCCAAGACCAGAGAGGGACACGGCCCCGAGGGCCGCCAACAGCAGAACCAACAGCCCACACCCACCAGGGCCGCCACGACCCCTGCGAACCGCAGTCAGCCCGCCGCCCAAGAAGACACAAAATCCCACATGGACGACACGGCCAAGAGCGCCCGCCCAACTGCAGACAGAGCCAGGAAGCACCGAGAACAGGCCCCAACCAGGGCCCGCACACCGGCCAAGCATAGTCCAAGACCATCATCAAGGACATCCACTTATGTCCCTTTTCCACTTGGTGGCCCGGGTCGGATGTGACGTCATATTTGCGTGCCAAACGCGCGTTGGACAGCATTTCCACCTAACAGATGCGCGGCGCCGCGCCAAGATTCCGGACTCATCTCAGAGCAGGGTCCAGGCCGGCTGGCCCCGAACCGTGGGGAGGAGGCTGGACTGAGTTTGAGGAAGTGGCTGCCGCGAGGGAGCAAACACCGAAGGACTTTACAAGATTAACATGGTAAAAACAATTATTTGTATTTAAAATTATAGCAAACATGTGTCTTAAGCCGAACTATTCCTTAATAAATTCACGTTGTTGTCAAAACGGCAGGATTTAAAAAAGTAGTTTCGCCATGTGCACGCGCGCCCCCGCGCGCGCACGTGAGCCGTCTTTATTTCTATAATGTAGCTAAATAAACGCTTTAAAAAATATATTTCATAGCTGACGTTATATCAAGAGGGTGCTTGAGCTTAACAGTTCCTTAATAATTTCACGTTGTGGTCAAATCAGCTGGATTTAACAAAGTAGGTCGACACGTGCACATCACATGCACGCGCGGGTGGGGTCGATCGGCGTTCTTTCTTTTAAATGTAGCTAAATAAAAGCTTAAAAAATATATTTCATAGCTGCTTTATACCACGAGGGTTCCTCAGGTTAACAAGTCCTTAATAATGTCACGTTGTGGTCAAATCTGCTGGATTTAAATTGATTTGTTTTGACTAATTCCAAACCTATCACATGTGCTTCGAAAATAAATTATTAAAAAATCGAATTTTAATTCAAATAACTCCAACAGCTTACAGTATGCACATAAACATGTAGTGATTACACTCTGTTGGTTTGAAAAATATCTGCTTTGTGGTTTCTGAGATCTAAGATATGTGTTAAATACTAGTAGAAAAAAAAGCTAGGTCGACACACTTATGTCTATAAAAAATCGAATTTTAATTCAAATAACTCCAACAGCTTACAGTATGCACATAAACATGTTGTGATTACACTGTGTTGGTTTGAAAGAGATATTTGATATATGTATATATATCTTACATATATCTTATAAAATATATCTACATATAAAACAGTTTCTAGACTGAATTACCGGTAACCATGTTTTTCTTTTTTTTACAGTTAAGACGAAGAAGTCAACACCAGAATTTATCAACTTGTGTCTTCTGGAGGAAGCACATGAGACAACAGGAAAAAAATCATTTAGGTGGATGCAGTATTTATTTTTGTGCTTTTTTCACTTCTTAGTTTTCATAATAAACATTTTATTTCTTAAGTGGTGTCATTGAACAATAATTTCCTAAACATATTTTACAATGTTAAGTGTGTACAGTATAGTGTTTGTTTAAAAACATACTGGAAGTTAAGAATATTTTCCATTTGCATTTGACCTTTAAAGAATCATAAGAAAAAGATTATTAGATTTGAACAGCCATCCATCCATCCATCCATCCTTCCTGATGTCGTGTCATGAGTAGTGCAGCAGCTTTTGCCAGGATGCACAGATGTCAACATGAACCCATCCATCCATCCATCCATCCATCCATCCATCCTGATGTCGGGTTGTGGGTGCAGCAGCTTTTCCAAGGATGCACAGATGTCAACATGAACCCATCCATCCATCCATCCATCCTGATGTCGGGTTGTGGGTGCAGCAGCTTTTCCAAGGATGCACAGACGTCGCCATCAACCCCGATGAAGCTGTTCTTGGATGCCCAAACGAGTTTCCTGATCAACAAACATTTAATTATTAATACTTTGTTTTTACGTTTAAAGAAACATGCTTTTAATGTTTATGGGACAGTTTAAACCAAATTATCCATTTGCATTTGACTTTGAATTATCCCTGACAAAATATTACCGTTTAAATTTAATGAAATACAAACATTTAATATTACAGGGCCAATTGAAACCTAATTAATTCCTAATCTGTACCTTACTGTAAAAATAGTTTAACTGATTACAGGGCAGTGTGATCAATGTGTTAAGCAATGTTAACAGGAACCTTGTGCATATATGAGAATAATCTTTATTATAAAGAAACAAAATGGAAAACACATGGGTTTAAAACAAGCTGAAAAGTCTATAAAGTAAGATCAGAGCATTAAATAGCTCAAGGGACATTACCGCCAACAGGTGGTGAGACAAGGTCCTGCAGGGTGTTCTTCTTCTAATGTTTAGTGGTGGCTAGTAAATAGCTTGAGGTAACACTACCGCCACCACGTGGTAGGACGAGTGAGATTCTACACCCCGCCCACAGAAGGGCTGCAGATAGTGAATGGAGACAAAACCTACATGTGAGCCGATCCTAACTGGAACAGACCGGACCAGACTGAGCCGCTCTGGGCCGGTAAGTGGAAAAGGGGCATTAGTCTCCACCCCAGAAGAAATACTACACCCACCCTTCATATTAACAACTTTCAGAACACATGACACATTAGACACCCAGGCTGGGTTTACCCGCCCCCTCCCATTGGCCACCAGTCACGCTCCCAGACACCCAACCCCCTAGCACATGAACCCCCAACCCACCAGCGAGCCGAGGGCCCCCGGCCAGAGCCGGGCACCAGAGCGCCAGCCAGCCCATAGCCCGGCGACCCGCCCGCCAGAGCTCAAGACCCCCGATCCCCACCAGGCCCAAGCCCGGGGACGACACGCCCCCAGAATCCCAAGCTCCCGGCGCCCACCCCGAAACCACCCCAGCACAGCCGGGTCACCGACCGGCGACCCATGACCGCCGCCGACCACCAGAGGGCCCGCATGCCGCCCCCGGCAGACATCCCCCAGAACCCCCCCGGTCCTCCCCAGGTCAAAGGCAGGGTCCTCCCCGCCCAAGCAGCCCCAACCCCCCCGGCGCCCTAAACCCCAACCTCCCCCCCACCAGCCCCAATGCCCCACAAGGCCAGATCCCAGACCCCCCACCCTCACTACGTAACGGAGCCGATCAAAGAATGCCAAATAGATTGATCCGATGTGTCGGCAGATGCTGTTTCAAGACTAATATGATCTAACAGAAGATTTTTATACTGATTAATGCTAAGATTATTTTTATTTTTCCAATTTACGAGTATGGTTTTCTTTGCGATGCATAAGGCAGTGAAAAGCATACAGGATGTATTTTTTTCTAGTATAACATCTTCAAAGATACCCAATAAGCAAACAGATGGAGAGAGTGGGATATTAAATTTCAAACATTTAGACAAGTCTTCACATACCTGTACCCAGAACCTCTGAACGGGTGGACAGAACCAGAGTGCGTGAATATAATCATCAGGTATATTGCCTTTGCACTGTGAGCAGTTGTTAGATGGTACAGCAGGTAAATTGTCACCAAGTGGGACTCTCTTCATCTAACAAGCTGCACACCAGACGCTGAGTGGACTGTGGACCAGAATCGAGTGATGATGAGGATGATGTCGGACTTTCCTCCGTGATAAACATGACTTACAGCAGGTAAATCAACGTTCTTAATACAGTATAATGTTTGCTTGTGTTTACTTCGATCACACAACAACAGAGTTTTTATTTATTTATTTATTTTTTTCTGCCAGTTTGAGAAGCTGTCGTTCCAACAGGCAGACCGGTTCTGATGGGGTCCAGATGAAAATACAGCAAGAGTCCAGTTCATTAATTTATTTACAGTTCAGTTAACGTGTTTTAATAGTGTTCAGTTTAATTCTCAGTGTTTGTGGTACGTACAGTTTGTGGTGCTGAATAAATAAATAAAAAATAAACCTGGTGTCTTCATTTTCACAACATGTTACGCATTGTTTAAAAAAACGTAACAAGTCCAGATAGATACTGTAGTTCAGATAAATTTATACATCTCCCACGCTAACATAAATACTGTTTATTATTGTTAAACTGTTATATTTTGCAGCGTGACACGTGAAATGTCCGCCTGCCCTGACTGTCCGCGCGTGCGTGCTGCGCCCATGTGGTTGACACAAAAGATCAGCGGGAGATGTTTACATTATCAACGGGGGGTCAGCGAAAAAGATCCACTCTGGAGGCTGGGTTCAAAAACCATCGGAGTCAAAGCCCCCCTCTTTGTGGACTCGTGTCAACGATAAGCAAAGACGCAGAGAGAAAGGAGCGGTTTCACTCAAAATACGCGCCGTGTAAACAGGGCCTCAGTTTGTGGAGATAATTAGCATCCTCAACCCACAGAAACAAACTTGGAAAAAAGATTCAGCACAAATTTCATGTGATCTGATTTACATTGTCGTTCATTGTTAAAAGCCACTTTGGAGAAAAATTAATCTAGCAACTATTGGTATGTATAAACACAAGGTTTTTGGTATTATTGTATTTTTGTTGATTTATTTAAGTACATTCTATAGAAAAGCAACATTTTCAGTCTTGAGACAACAGTTTATCCATGCTGTGAACACTGTAGGCACAGATTCAATGGTGATCCCAGACAGAACTGACAAAATCAAATGTTTGAAGACATGTCTTTCAAAACAATAATCCAATTTGGAGGCTTTTTTCTAAATTAAACTAGTGTCTAGCCTTTCAGCAGTGCACGATAAATATTTCAGGAAGAGATCACAGCTCAAAAAATAAACCATTGAGACAGAAAATGGTATTTTGTCCTAAATCCACCTGAAACACCTTCAGCATTTTTTTACCAGTTGCCTTAATCTCCCTCCCCTGATGTGACCCTCCTTCAGTCTGTGCTGTTGGGTTTTTATATTGGGTTCTGTTGTGGTAGAGTGGATCAGGATGTGGCCTATTTTCTGTGTTCTGAAGACAGAAAGGACCAGTATTTTGGAGCCAAATCCCATGTGACAGGCAGACATGACAGTAGGCCCAGCTGTGCTCAGAGGCTTTGCATTTCTTCTCACGTCTCTCCGTCTGTCCCGTCTACTCATCTCACATTCCTTTCTATCCCCTCACACCTTGTGTTGAACATTAAAATGCTTTGGTAAGAAGAAATGACAGCTGTTTTACTGTTTGCTGCTTCTCGTTATTTTTCCTGATTACCAGTCGCCACTGTAGGCGAAAAAGTGATCATGTTTTTGCCCACGTTTATGTGTTAGCTATTCTGTCTGTTACCAAAACAGCCAGTGAACCTTTGGTAATATTTAATGGTTTCAGAAAGTGATCATTGAGTTTATCATTGGGAGTGGTGGCGCAGAAGTAAAAGAAGGTGGGCCTGTGAACGGAAGATTGTTGGTTCAAGTCCTGGTACCGACAACATCAAAATGTGGTTGGGATAGGTGAAGTCAAAGTCAACTTTATTGTCAGAACTGCAATATGTACAGGACATACACAGGATTGAAATTGCGTTTCTCTCAGTCCCTCGGTGCAACAGTAACCATCTAAACACTAAAACATTTAAAAAACATAAGCATAAAATAGTAAAAGTGTAACACTGTCCTGAGTTTTTTCATAGTAGTATAAAAGTATGAAAATTTACACCAACACTGAAACACCAAACACCCCTAAAACACCAAACACCCAATGAACTACTATGCAAAAACTCAGGACAGTATTACACTTTTATTATTTCATTTTATGCTTATGTTAATAATAATAATAATTTGTCACATTTGTCATCTGTGTATGTTTCCCATACTTGACAGACGAAATTGGTCTTCTGCATTTAACCCAACCACCACCAGCTCGCTGCACCACCTGGTACAGCACGTATGCATTTATCAGCAGATTATGCGACTGTGAACATCCAGAGAGGGTTAGTGATCATGAAAAGAGTGTAGAACGCTGACAAAACATGTCTTCATTGCACAGGTCTAAATATGCATGCAGAGTGGACGCTTCTCTTGCTCGACAGCGTTAGTCAGAACAGCAGTACTGGAAATAAGTCCTTAGACATGTGGTTGCTGTTATTAAAATTTTGGGCACGAGAGGACTGCCATTTTGAGGCGACAACCGCTGGGCTCCGCGCACAAAGGGAACTATTTGGAACTGCTTGAACTGATAGTGGAGTTTGACCCCTTTTTAAAGGAGCACCTTGAGAAGCATGGCAATAAGGGTAGAGGTAAAACATCTTACCTGACATCAACTGTGTGCGAAGAATTCATTTTATTAATTGGTGACAAATTTAAACAAGTGATAGCAGAGGAAATGAGACAAACAACATATTTATCTGTAATCATTGATTCAACACCAGATGTAGCACATGTAGATCAGCTCACATTTGTTTTTCATTTTGTCAGCACAGATGGCAAAGTAGTGGAAAGATTAATCGGGTTTGAGCCCATCCACAGTCATACAGGTGTAAGTCTAGCTAAATCTGTGATTGAAATGGTGCGAGGCTTGGGGTTAGACTTGTCAAACTGTCATGGTCAAAGTTATGATAATGCTAGCAACATGTCTGGCAAATACAGCGGGCTCCAGGCACACTTGAAAAACAAAATCCACTAATTCATTATACACTGTGTGCTGCTCATTCATTGACCCTTGTAGGTGTTAATTGCATAATTGCTGTGAGGAGGTTAACTCGTTTTTTGAACTGCTGCAGTCTCTGTATACATACATATTGCAGTGCATCAACACATCACTGGAATACAGTTTTCCATAATAGAGAACATTACATTAAATACACAGTCAAATCCCTCAGCGCCACTAGATGGAATTGCAGAGCAGACTCCACAAACGCTCTCAATGAAAATTACAGGGAAGTTAGAGATATATTAGCCAAAATGTCTTTAGACTGTGATGAAAAAACACAAACCAAACTCAAAGCTGCTGCATTGGTTGCAAAACTTGATAAACTGGAGACTGTAATAATGACTATGTTGTGGGACTGGGTACTGCATAGATTTAAAGCAACAAGTGACCAACTCCAAAAAAGCAATATTTATTTAGCTACTGCTCTTGGTCTTTTGCGCTCACTGCTTTCATTTGTTGGTTCGCTACGAGAACAGTTTTCATAGCTGGAAGAATCAGCACGCGCTCTCAGTGCTACGCAAAACTACCAGTTTGACACTCAACGTGGAAGAAAAATAAAGAGATTTGCAGATGAGTCAGCTGATGACAGCCAAGTAGCTTTTATTGACCGTAGTCAGAAATTTAAGGTTGAAACATATTATGTTATCATTGACAGACTTTGTTCATGCCTATCGAAGCGCATCGAAGCCTACACACACGTGTGTGACCTTTTTGGGGTTTTATTTGACAGGGGCTGTGATGATTGCGATGTGCGTGTAAGAGCTGCTAAGCTGTGCTCCACTTATCCGGCAGATCTGGATAGTTCCTTGGCAGACAAATTGATTCAATTCAAGCACTTTGTGCAGACCTCACCTGTACAGTTGCTGCAAGCTCTTGAGAGACATGGACTTAAGACAACATTTCCAAATGTTTATGATGCACTAAAACTGTTCCTAACCTTGCCTGTGTCTAACTGTGAGGGTGAAAGGTAGTTTTCTGTTTTGAAAAGGGTTAAACATGAACTGAGGACCACAATGTCACAGACACGGCTTTCAGCACTTTCTCTCTTGGCCATCGAACATGAACTTGTTAGTGGCCTTGATTTTTGAAGATATTATACACTAGGGGTTGAACGAGTACATACTTTTAAAACTTGACATTAACTTAATAAAGCTCAAGTAGAACTCAGGTAGTTGATGATGTCATAGGATCTTAAGATGCAAAAAAAAATGTAATTTTTTTTTTTTTTTTTCCCATTTATAGATGGCCTCCCTTCACACCTTATAGCCATCCTCTCACTCCAATATGTATTTTTTTTTTTTTAATAGAGAGAAAGAAAGAAAAGAGAAAGTGAGACAACAAAACAACAATTGTCCACAGAAAGAGCACAAGGCAAACACACCAAACCTCCGTCCACAATCCTGCAAAGCACATGACAGAACACAACAACGAAACATACAAGCATAAAGACTGATAATATTCATGACCTTGCAATAGATTTCTATAAATACACATACCCATACCTACAAATATATATACAATATACATACATATATATTTATATTCATTTATATACCCATCTACATACATCTACTATACATCCCTGCATCCATTTGTGTGTGGTTGTGAGCATGCATAAGTGAATAAGGTTCCTCCAATAGAACATTTAGTAGCGACTGTGAAGCATCAGAGACCCGTCCCCCCAAAGCCCGAGACAGACGAAGGGGCGATCAAAGCCCAAGACCCCAGGAAGGACCCCGAGCCCAGAGTCCCCAGGACCACCCGAACAGGACGAGCCACTCGTCCACTCCCCAGATCCGACCAAGTGGAAGAACCGGACGAACCCCACCAGGGACCACACACAATGACCCCCCGGGGTCAACAGCGACAATACACAGGCCCCCGCCGGAGCCCGCTGCACCGACGTAGCCCCAGGGCCGGTCACCGAGGCTCGGGCACCGGGGACGCCCATCCCTCAGGTCCAGACCTGACAGGACCAGAGGACCCGAGCCCCACCAGGCAGCCACCAGGCCGAGCTGACAAACGCCCAAGCGCCCAGCCCCAGATAGTGAGGGCCCCAAGCACGCCCGTAGGCAGAGGAACACCCACCAGGGGGCCACGTGGCAGGAGCGCGACACTGGGTAAAAAAAAAAAATGTAATTTAATATTTACAAACAAAAAAAAGACCAACAAAACATTGTGAGTGTACATTATGCTGGACTTCCATTTATCAAACTGCAGATAAATCACAGGAAAACCAAAACTATTAGTTATTATTATTAGGCTGCAAAAGTGAAAGAAACATGCGGCACGTCAAAAACGAAACTAAAAACAGTGTGCAACACCGCCCCCTATGGTCACAATATACGGTGGTCACAGAATTTGGTGTAACACCGGTTCACAACGCGATCCAAACGGGAAGTTGATTAATTTTCTGTTCTGTAACTGCGACGTAATGACGTCACTACAAATACTCGACGTGAAATTGAAAAACTCGATAGATGTCCTAGGAATCGATGTGTCGATTACTCGAGTAGTATGTTAAAGCCCTAATATACACCAGTTTGCACAGTCAAAGTCCAGAAAAAAAAAAGTGTAAGATGTGTTTGCCAAATTCAGAGGATTAAAATAGTCTGTTTCCAGAATATGTAGCATTTATTTTTGTATTTTCTTTTTGAGAGAAATCGACAATTTCCAAATGTTTATGTTGCACTAAAATGTTTAACTATTTAATTGTGATGTGACGTGATGTTGTTATTCTGTTTTAAAATAAGTTAAAGTGAGCTTAGCTTTTTTATTAGCAGATGATACTGATGCTGCATTTTATTTTTTTCCTTGTGGCTCATGCTGTAAACTGTTTATTGTAGTTGAGAGAAAACTGGCAGATTTCAAAATGTTTCTATTGCATTAATAATTTGATTGTTTTGTTGAATTCTGAGACAGGGTGATTTCTGTTTAAAATGATCTGAGGACCAAAATGTTTCTTGATGTGCTTTCTGTGGACTTCTGCGATGGCTCTATCAATTCCTTACATTTGTTTTGGGGATAAGTGTTGTTAAATAACTGAAACTGTGGAATGAACTGAATGATGAACTGTGGAATGAACTGAATGATGATTTCAAAGTATGTGCTTTTTTGGTGAGCTTTAAAAGAGCCTTAAAATGTAAAATTACAAAAGCTTATGGAGATATGTAGATGTATATATGTATTGTGTAACCATGTAATTATAATTATAGACCTATATCCTTGTTACCACAGTTTTCAAAAATTCTTGAAAAACTATTTGTAAACAGACTAGATCAATTTATAGATAAACAAAATATTCTAAGCAACAGTCAGTATGGGTTTAGATCAAAAAACTCTACATCAATGGCTCTCATGGAATTAATGGAACAAATAACTACTGCTGTCGATCAAAAACAATATTGTATCAGTATTTTTGTTGATTTAAAAAAAGCATTCGATACTATTGATCACACCATTCTCCTTGAAAAACTGAACAAATATGGTATTAGAGGACCAGCATTACAGTGGGTATCTAGCTACTTAAAAGATAGAAAACAATTTGTACAAATAAATGATGTAAGATCTGACCTCTGTAATATCACATGTGGAGTTCCCCAAGGCTCTGTACTTGGACCAAAGCTTTTTATTTTATATGTGAATGACTTGGTAAATGTGTCAGGACTCCTTAAATGTGTACTTTTTGCTGATGATACCACTTTTTTCTGTTTAGGTGAAGATATAGAACAAATGTTGGAATTGATAAAGACAGAATTTGTCAAGATACAAACTTGGTTTAAAATAAATAAATTATCATTAAATCTAGAAAAAACTAATTACATGATATTCGGTAATAAAAAGAAAACTGTTGATGTTCCACTCAAAATTGAGGATGTTGAGATTTGTAGAGTGAATGAGGTGAAGTTTTTGGGTGTTATCATTGATGACAAACTGACATGGAAACAACACATAAATTCTGTAAGAATAAAAATAGCTAAATCGATAGCAGTACTGTACAAAGTCAGAGACCTATTGAATGATAAAGCTCTGTATTTGTTGTATAACACAATCATTGTTCCACACTTAATCTATTGTATTGATGTTTGGGGGAATGCGTGTAAAACAATCACAAAGCCTATTTTTGTATTACAGAAAAGAGCTGTAAGAATTATCACTAGAAAACATTACCGTCATCCATCAAGTACATTATTTTATCAACTAAAGTTATTGAAGTTCCATGATTTGGTAGACTATAATATTTTATCAGTTATGTATAGGGCTCAAAATAATGCATTACCTTTAAATATCCAAATGCACTTTGTTAAAAGACAAAGTTGTTATAATCTTAAGGGGACAGAGTTGTTTGTAAAACCACAATTCAGAACTAGTTTGAAGGGACGTTCTACCTCAATCCAGGGAATTAGATTATGGAATGGCTTGGAGAATGTAGTTAAAAATGCCAAGTCAATGTTTACATTTAAAAAAATGATCAAAACAAATGTGTTAAAAAAATATATGAAATAGCGTAATGTGTATTGTATTAGTTAGAAAATTAGAAAGAGTTAGTCATTTTGTACTGTTGGTTGAAGATTATTATTGTTTAATCTGATTGTTGGAAAAAGTTGGTTGAAGATTATTATTGTTTACATGGTTGATTATTGTTGTTTAATCTGATTGTTGGAAGTAAGGGGCAGATATAATAAGATTTATTCTTCTTTCTGCTACCTTTCTTTTTTTATTTTGTACACTATCATTTATGAGATTGTCTTGTATTGTTTCTTTTGTAAAAAAAATGAACAAATTTAATAAACATAAACATAAACATGTATGTATGTGATGTGAGTATGTGTATGTATCATATACATGCATATTTAAATATACAGTAAATGTTTGTATGTGCACTTATGTATGAATATGGACAGTAGACATATGTTATTATGTAGACTGCTGAGTTTATGAATAGGGTAGGCAAGTTTAAGCCTTGGCATCAGCCTATTCCTTTTTTGGTAAAGGATTTATTTACCATTTTATATTGTTTTCCTTTTGTTTGTAATGTTTTTAATTTACCAAAATAAAGTTGAGTTGAGAGAATTTAGTTAAATAAACATTGGCTGGTTTGAAAGTGGTTGCTTCTTTAAATGTTTGTGAAAATGGAGGACACTTCCCTCCCCCAATGTAATGAGTAATTTTACCAGATGCTGATGTGTTTTGTTTTCATAGCATCATGTGTGAGTGATTGTTCTGGACAAGAGGACACATCATTTATAGTTCTATGACCATTTGGATATTTGTACATTAAAACACACCTGATGGTTAGAATTTGAAGTATATTTACCGGTACTGTTAAAAAAATAAAATAAGCAAGGTTTGTAGGCTCAATCATCCAGGTAGATAACAACAACAAAAAAGTGTTTTTGTTATATTTACTGTACATTACGGTAATTTATTATGTTTGCCAAATTATGGTGATTCTGGGGTTGTGATGATGTTGTATGTGTGTGTGTGTGTGTGTGTGTGTAT
>JBBPBX010088379.1:0-14507 GCA_038048925.1 Garcialebias charrua
CCCAACAGAAGATGGAGAGGAACATTCAAAGAACAAGAAAAGCAGACAAACGGGCAATGATCAAGAGTATTTTATCCCGTACAGACCGAAGGACTTTGACTCAGAGAGAGGGTGAGATGTGAACTTTTAGAAATCTGAACAAGTCAGTAGACGGTGTGTTTTATTTTTCAACTTCATGCTCTGTGTCTTCAGCTTGGGTCTTGGTAGAGATGGTGGTACTTTTGAACAGCAAGCTTCCTCGGCCGTCCTCGACCTCATGGGAGACGAGGGCAACCAGTTACACCAGCACAAAGCACTAATGAAATGGTGACTATTTAAGTTCTCTCACACTCACAACCTGTGATTTTACCTTTTCACTGTAATTTATGACCTTTCTGCTGTAGGGACCGTAAGAAGAAGCGTTTTGTAAGAGAAGCAGGAAAGGAGGACAAGAAAAGGATGAAAACAGAGAGCGGGCAGATCGTTAGTAACAAGAACAAGAAGAACTTGTATCCTTGAAAACTGTCTGTAAACCTGATTGTTTTTAGACTCCTCTTAGACTTTTTTTTTTTTTTTTGCTCCGTTATAATGAGCTGTTGTTTCACTTAACAACTTGTCAGTTATGAGGAGTGGAAGAAGAAATACAAAGTTGATGATGCTGGATCAGATGGAGAAGCGGGAGGAGGAAGGAGTAAGCCAGCACGAGGTACGACAACACGGTTCAGAACATATGAGAAACTCACAAAATACACAATAATTGGTTCAGTTTTTAAGAATAGTTTAGAAATCAAACATTTCCAAAGGAATTATTAAGATTTTGAGACATACATAAACTAAGATTTGTCATTCAAATACAGATTTAAAAGCTGGTTTAATTAGCACACTTAATTACCTTTCTAAAGCTCAATGATATTGAGACTTAAATACGGTTTTTATTTTGTAGAAAAATACAGTATTGGAAAATAGAATAAATAAACTGTAGTTATGAAAGTTTTATTCACAGTGTTTAAAAATGTGTTGTAAACATTTTAACTCTTTACCGTACTTTCCGCTGTACACCTCGCACTGCCATATAAGTCGCATCAGTCCAAATATATCTAATACGTTGGGGAAAAACATAAATAAGTTACGTAGCCATATACTGTAAGTTGCATTCATTATGCGTCACCGCTGACAACCTGGAAACGTGGGCCGGTGTTGTGCTAAAAATCGATTGGCTGCCAAATGGTGGCCGTGGGAGCATGCACGGGAGGACTTTAACAAGAATTTTACAAGAGCAACACTTAAAAAACAATTATTTGTTTGCTTGAAATTATAGCAAAGATGTCTCAGTTTAACTTTTCCTTAATAAATGCATTTCAAAAATCAATTCGCGGAAGCGCACAGAGGGAGGACTCATGCATTTCATCGAAATTTAACAAGATAACCACCTAAAAACAATTGTTTGTTTGCTTGATATTACAGTAGTATCTAGGGATGTGCGATATGGCATAAAATTCATATTACAATATGTATTGTGAAGGGTGGCAATAACGATATATATCACAATATGTTTTTGGTATAAAACTTGCAATAGGAATTTTTAAAAAGCGTAGGGTGTCCTTTTGACATAATTTATTTTGAAAACTGCTATACCGTCAAATAATCATAGTTAAGAAATTTCCACTACTACGGTCCAGAGAGTTTTAAAATAATTAATAAATCATGTATTAGGCTTCTTTCTTGTACTGCAAAACAGTGCAAAATATATAAAATGTAGTTTTAGCCACAAGTTTTAAACAAAATAATATGTTGTTAACTCTGAACAGTTTCCAGTCTTCTCATTTAATAAATGAACAGCAACAGAGCAGCATTTTACACTGAAACACTTCACCCTCCTCCAACCCTCTTGTGGGCGTCTCCTTCCACTTTAAGGAGAGCTGACACAAAATGGCGACCAGTTTCCTCTGTGGCTTTGATCAGGGGGTCTCACAGTAAAATCACACAACACAGTAGCCGTGTTTCCATCAAGGTTTCTAGATGCGCATTTTGAAGTATCTCATCAGAAAAGCTGAATGGAAACGGCAAAATTCGAATTTACTTCCTCTAATTCGCCAAAAAGTTGATACGCTCGCTTGAGGTGTTTTTTGGGGTTTTCGAAACAGAGCTGATGCGCAAAACGAGAGATGGAAACAGATTTGCCGACTCAGTTCTGACGTAGCGAACATTCACGTCACGTGACTGATCAGCTGTTTCCGCTGTCTCCCCGGATGTACCATAACGCGCGGCAACATGGCTGGAAACAACAGATGTGTATGGACTGATGAAGAAACCAAAGCATTTATCAGTCTCATCCGTGAAAAAAACATTACAGCTATTTTGGATGGAAAACAGCAACGCAATGCTCAAATCTACCAGAATTTACAAGCCGAAATGCTCGCCATAGGGTTTGAGAAGCCCTGGACAATTTTACGTAGTAAGTGGAAGAGTCTGAAACAGCGGTACATGGGAGAGAAACGAGATGCTGTATGTCTCGTAGTGGTGCTGGTGGCAAGTACAAGTCAAAGTTCCGCTATTGCGCAGAAATGGAGGAGATTCTTGGCCAGAGGCCCATCGTTGCATCTTTGTCCTCTGCTATCAACAGCTCAGGTACTATTTATACAGGCCTTACCATGCTAACATGAATGCTAACATGCTAACATGAATGCTACAACACTACTGTCTTCCCAATTAATTTTGTCATGTTTCTCGTGAAATTATCTGTAGTCTTCACTCGCTTGGAAATTGAAGAATTTGGTTGTGTCAATTGTTTGTTAGGTAGATAAGGGGCAGATAAAATAAGAATTTTTTTCTTCAATCTTCTGCCTTTCAGTTTACATTTGTGTTTTATTTTCTTCTTTTATGCGTATATTGTTGTGTATTTTATTGTAAAATTAATGATTAAATAAATCAAATCAAATATGCGTAGTTTATGTAACTATACAAATTTTGTATGTTCATAAATCCTAGTTCTACTGGCAGACACTCTCAATTACAAAATAGGAGAATTGGTATTCTTTCATTTGAGCACATCTGCTATTTTAACCTTTTAAGTTCCTAAATATGGAAGAACTCTTGTGTTCTGCGATAACCTATGAGTTAATTTGTCTAGTTACTTGCACTTGAAACTACAAAGACATTTTGGTTTTGAATTGTTGCATTATACCCTTGTTTGTGTAAGAACGGTTGCAAATACGTTCTCACAACTGAAAAGTTTAATGCAATTTTGCTATGTTTTTCATTGTTAGGTGATGTGGAGCCTTTGGATGAGGAAGGCGATGATAGGTCCAATGTTGGAAACTATGATCAAGGCAGCGAGGAATCGGAAGGTACAGTATAACATTTAAACTCATATAACATTTAAACTTGCATAACTTTTAAACAAGCACAAAATGCACATGTCACTATACAGTGGGCATATACCAATGTTCAACTTAAATGACTAGGTCCTGACAACTACACATTTGTAAAAAAATGTTAGTCAAAGTGTCAAGTTTTACAAATACACATAACCTAATATAACTTAAATAACATCAAAGAAACACTCTACAGAAGCATATGAACAAGAATTGCACAGTTATCAAACTGGGAATGCAATATTTTTATTAACATGAAATCATACCGTTTGCAAAAGAAAAACACGTCCTATTTTCAAAAATAAGGTGGTATGACTTTGATTGTACACTCCCCCCCCCCCCTTGTGTGACTGAGAATTTTTCACTTCACTACTGTGGACATTACGCACAATGTTACTATGCTGCTTTTGTATATTCTACACTGTTTTGAGTTCCTGATGCTGTGTATTTTAATGATGAAATTAAATGATTGACAATAATTTGGCAACTTGTCACCTGGTGAATGAAACAACATGTCCCATTTTATAACAACTTGGTGTCTTTTACATTTGCAGTGCTATGTTTAAATATTATTTTCACAATTACTGCAAACTAAATGGAGCTGCAAGAACAGCATATCATATTTATGACATGGAGTTAATTTATTGCAACTACATGTGTCAAGGATGAAGGTCACTTGTATGCAGCCTCCTTTGCTTCTTTCATATAATTTACGAATGTAGCTTAGCCCTTTTGACCAGATTGTGCTGCACAACTACAGACTTGGTTTCTTTTTAAGAAGACAATTGATGTGTTGTTGATGTTTCCAGAAACCCTTCCTGGACATAATACACAATAAATGCATTAATGCGTTCACACATCTCTTAAACTTTCAGTCATCTGTAATAACATGCTTTTTTGTATTTTACTTAAATAAAAACAGATCAGAACGGAAGCTGTTCATAATTGCATTACATAAAATTAATTGAGGTACAAATTGAGTTAATTCTGTTGATTGAATTTGTTCTTCATCTGTGTACTGTATGATGTCAATTCATTTGTTTTGATACTTTCTTCATTAGTTTGATGTGTTTGGGGTGGGACTGCAGGCAGAGAATACTTTTGATGTGTGAACATTAGGACATACACAATTCTGGTACGTGGTGTAGTAATAAACTGCAAACATGCTAATAACTTTGTCATTTCAAACACAACAGGGTCACCAAGTAGACCTGACTACGCGGACTCAGAGGCCGACAGTTCGCCAACTGATTCTGACATACCTCAGCCACAGAGGTCAGCTGCAACAGGAGGTCAACGTTTCTGGGCACGATCCCCCACAAACAAAACCCCGACAACAAGAATGACGGCTGTGTTGGATGCTCTCCTGAAGCAACAGCAGGAGCAAGCAGACGAAGACCGAGTAATAATGCAGTCCATTGCAAATACACTGGGACAAGCAGTGCAGTGCTTTGAGCGCTATGCAAACGCAGCTGAAAGACATATGCACGTGCGTGTGAGGTCATGGCTACTGCAGGGAGCCAGGCCAACAGAAACACAATGCAAGGCAATTATCAGACACATACACTTGCCTTACACAACGACCAGTCATACTCATACAACCAACAGTGGTCTTCCTCCCAAGGTCAACAGCAGTCTGCCCCGTTCAACCAGCATCCTAATACCTCAGCTGACACAAATGCTTCCAGCATGTCGTACAGTTCATTTCTTAATATAATAATAATATAATAATATAATAATATAATAATAATATAATCATAATACTGTTTACATTCTCTGTTTACATTTATTAATACTGTTTACTTTTATTACTACTGCTTACATGTAATTACTACTGTTTACATTTACACTACTCTAATATCTACACCACTGCTGATACATATACAGTGTGCTCTGAACAGTCTTATTTAGGGATGCCCAATGTGCCTTACTGCATATGCCACTTTTTGCCTCTATAACAACATCAACTACTACCTCATACATATACTGTGTACATTAACTCATACGCTGCTTTGCCACTTTGCAAATGTCAATGCTAGAAACCTTTAGTTTATTTTAGTTATACTTTTTATACTCTTTTTTTATACTAGTATGCAAAAACTCAGGACAGTATTATGTTCATTAAATGTTTAATGTTTTAGTTTTAGAGTTGGTGTAAATTTTCATACTCTTATACCACTATGCAAAAAACTCAGGACAGTGTTAGTTTTACTATTTTATGCTTATGTCTATTATTATATGTTTCAGTGTTTCAATGTTTAGATGTTTACTGTTGCACCGAGGGACTGAGAGAAACGCAATTTCGGTCCTGTGTATGTCCTGTACAGTACATATTGCAGATCTGACAATAAAGTTGACTTTGACTTGACTTTGACTTAATTTGTAGACAATAGATTCAATCAAAAGCTCCTTTTTTGCCTTTAGTGCTACTTGCTTTTCAGTTTAGCTTTTCATAAGACAGCAGTTCAGCTGCAAACTTTCGCCACCTTTATGTGCCAATATTTTGTATTTCTAGTTAATTAGGCCTTTTGCATAATTATACAGATTGAAGTACCAAAGACCTCCATTTTAAACGGTTATAAAGCAGCATTCGATTAGCAGTAATGTCGTATAGGTATAGTTTTGTTGTGACATACTGCAATCATTTTATTTTGTTTGATATTTTTCCTTTGATTTTTGTAATCACTATGCTGCTTTTAAAGTGTCCGTACTTGGGAGACACAAGTATTTATTTTTAGCTTGGAAATATTTTTCCTCAGCTGCAATGCAGTCACAACTGTTTTGGTTTTGTTTACATGGCTGTGGAGGCGTACTGCAATCCTTTTGTTTTTATTGTTTTTATGTTAGTTTTTTTGAAATATCAGGCTTCTTAAGGTGGCCTTACTGGTTTTGGTGCTGTTTACATGTTGATTTCAGTGTCCTTGTGCACAATTGCCATGTTTTTTTAAGCTGCATATTGACACTTCTGGTTCAGACATATTGACTTTCCCAGCAACTGAAATGATGTACAGTATCTAAGTTGGATATTGTTGATGTAAACTATACCCATCTATACATCTGAATTATATTTGTATTTACTTTTTAGAAATTCTTTGGAATAAAGGTTTTATTAAGCAAAAAACATTTCGGTTTCAGCAATCTTTGGATATTGTCACAACAAAGCAAAGACCTTCAGTAAAACTTAAAGCTGCTTTTAGCAGTAAAAAAATAGCACTTCAACAGAAAATTCTAAAAGTACAAAGAAACCAAACTTCAAATTGTCTGGGTAGTAGATCAAAGATGTAAATTATGTTAGAACACGTTTTTTAAGATTGATATATACAGACAATAAACATTTCACACAAGCATCCACTTCCTTTTCCTCTGAGGATCTCTTGAAATACATATACAATTATGTATATTCTTACGTAGAAAGTTGTTTGAATGGTAATGGTAATGGTAAATGGAGCTTATTTATGCGCTTTCCAGCCCCCTGTGAGGACCCCCAAAGCGCTTTACAATACCTGCCATCCACCCATTCATTCACACATTCATACACTGATAGTGGTAGCCTGCCTTGCAAGGCGCCATCCAGGCCTACCGGGAGCAACTCGGGGTTAAGTGTCTTGCCCAGGGACACAACGACACATGGTGGCATGACAAGTTGTTCTAATACCAGGAAAGAAACAATGTTCAACAGGCTTTACGGAACAGCACAGAGACGTTGGCGTGCCACGTGACGGACTAGAGCTTCCCTGATACACTGGGACTCTCCGTTGGGTACATCATCATTGTGCTGACGAGGTGGCATTGGTCCATCATTCACAGGTGCCTCTAGCAGTCCAGGTGGTAGCCGCTGCTTCTCCTTCACCCACACATTGTGTAACACACAACATGCAGTCACTACTGTCGGCATAAAAGAGTGATGCACATCCGAGCGTTTGGCAAGAATGCGCCATCTCCCTTTTAGCTGCCCGAATGTGTGCTTAACTGGATAGCACTGAGATGAATGTTGAAATCCTCTTGTGCCTCTGTAAGGTTAGGACCGGAGAAGCCTTTCATGAGCCATGGGAGTATTGGATAGGCCGGGTCTCCAACTATCAGTAGCGGCACACCGACACCCTCCACATCGGTGTTGGCTTTAGGGTGTCTCAGGAAATCTGTGAAGTACAGTGAAACATTAGGCCGACATTACTAGGCTAGCATAAAACAGCAAGGATCTGCAATGTTTGACATACAAAGACATGTTTTGCACCACAAGTCCAGCTGAATAAAATCAATTTAACAGTCACAAGTCTTACTTGAATAAAAATGTTAATGTTAAAAAGTAGGCATGTAACTTTGGAGAAATACATTGTAAAGGATGTTATTTATTAGTGTCTGCATTTATGTATCTGTTCATATTGTTTTTCTACACTTTTCAAGAACCACAACTGTATTTGTAATTTTTCAGTTATTAAACCACAAAAAAATCAATACAAAAAGAGGAATTAAACACTATATTACACATGGTGTTAATATTTTGTATTTGTATGAAACTCTTTTTCTTATCCTAAGTGGGCCTGCCATAACACCAGATGATAAAAATTTGTATTTGGACTCCTCAGTCAATTTGTTGTGTAATGTTCATGTAGGTGATGCCAGAAGATACATCATGTTTTGTTGCTGTTTATTTATTGTACTACTTCATATTTGTTATTTATACATTAATTAATTTCACTTGTAAGTGAAACAAACAGATGTATCGCCTGAAAACATTACTTTGTATTTTTAAGTCAAACTTAATAGCCGTGAGCGAGGTACAAATTGCTATTTGCTGCTCCAAACCCAAAAGTTCATATTACAAGCACTCATTTCATATAGAGGCTATTAATAATTAGCAGAATGGTTAATGGGAATCATACCTGCACAGGTTGGACGTGGCAAAAACAGCTGCATCGTGCGCACTGCCTGGTGTTCCAACACAAATGTCTCTGATTTGACACTGATCATCCACAAGTGCCTGTAAAACGATGGAAGGCCACCCTTTACGGTTTACATAGTCCCGGTATCCGTCTGATGGGGGAAGGATCGGGATATGAGTTCCATCCAGTGCGCCATACACTTGTGGCACCCGGTGCGCCATGGCGTTGCGGCCTGCTATTGCCTTAGCTTCAGCCACATCTGGTAACTTAACAAATATGTTCAAAAGCTTGAATCGTAAGGCTCTGCACACTGCATATACACACCGGTGAACGGTTGTTTTGCTGACACCAAAAGTCTCTGCCACAACACGGTAATCTGCACAGGTGGCTAACTTGTACAACGCAATTGCAATGCGTTTCCTTGTTGGAACCGGAGGTCGTCTGCTTGGCATGGGCCCGACGAAACGACCGATCATGTTGCACAACAGTTCAAATGTGGGCTTGGACATCCTGAAATGTTGTAGCCAAAGACTATCGGTGAAATGTCTGTCCACTATGACCTCCCAGAAATCTGGAGTACGGGGTCTCTCCCATGTGTATGGAACACGTCGTCGTCTTGTAGCCATTGCTGCATGCATTAAGATTACATGTCTTTCTCTTTGTCTCCGGACAACATGTAACATTGCTAAAACTAGTTGGCATGACAGAATAAATACAACTTGCCTGATAGCAACACATTCCTGAAATATTCTCTCCATTTTGCCGAGATGTGTGGTCGGGTCCTGTTTTCAACCGCTACTTCCCGTTTACTGTAGACATGCGTAACGCTGACGTCTGACGTAATGACGCTGACATCTGACGTAATGCCGCTTTGCGTGGCCTGGTTGATTCGCTTCAAGCCAGTTAATGGAAACACTTCTGATACGCATTAATTTTTATTTACATTTTTGCGAATTTTCAAAAATTCGCTCAAAATTCGAATTGAAAATGGATGGAAACACGGTCTGTTACACAGTCTTACGTTAGCTGAAGAGATCAATAGGCAATGTGTACCGTATCTAACATACATTAAATATTTCATTCTACCTGAAAAGGCTTTTCACTAAATTGTAATCGTGTTAGCCACGCTAGCACCGAGTACAGTGTATCAGGCCTAGGCACACTCAAACATTTGCCAACAACAGAAATCACTGATTTCAAAAGTAACCCTCAAAACCATGACTGCCCGACTTACCCAGCCTTGCAAGAACAATAGTCATCAATGATCCTGTCCACAGCTGTATTAATGCTGAGGGTGTGAGGATCTGCTGCTTTTCTCATCGACCGATAGCATTTCGCTGTGACGCGCACAATGTTTGAGGCATTGCGTGGCTCAAACAACTTGATCTCGTCCAAAAAAGATGACATGAACTTGTTGGTTCCCCTGTCCATTGTCGTGGCTGATATTTTGTTGAAATCCGGCAGAAATGATACACTTATCGACTCAGAACTACCTTGCAGAGAGTCAGTCGACGCCATGTTTCCATTGAAACTAAGCTCCGAGAGGCTTTGTTTGTGAGACATGCAGCCATGTGGGGGTATAGGGGGCGTTTCTGGGCGGAGCTTGGTAAGGTCCATTAATGAGACACTTGGCTTGCTATATTGGTTGAGAGCCCTCTAGTGGCTGAAAATGTTAGTGTTCAATATTTCCATGTCAGAATGAGTGAAATTGTCAGGTCTCTGCCAAAACTTGGGTTATAAATATGGGAAAAAACGTATATTAGTCACTTCGGTGTATAAGTCGCAGAACTTGCAAATTTATGCAACAAGGTGCAACTTATACGGTGAAAAATACGGTATAGTGATGCAGTTTTTATGTTCACATTCATTTATCTGATTATCTCGTTTCATTTTTTTTTTTTCTGTCATAATTCCCCCAGGTCGTGGTCGCCGAACCCCAAACCCTCACAGTTCTGCAGGGCCACAGGTGACACCCGGCGGCCGCAGAGTACACTCTGAGCTTAAATCGAAGGAACAGATCTTGAAGCAACGCAAACAGAAGCAAAAGCAACAATTCAAGCAGAAAGGAGGGATGAAGAAAATCCACTCAAAGAACAAACAGTGGGTCGGAGAGGTGAAGAGGTCGGGCTTCGGACGCGGCAGCCAAAAGAAGGGGAAGATGAGGAAGAAGCTGTGAGGTCGCAGAAGAAAGACTTGCAGACGGTTGATGCACCACGATGTGCAGTGGGGCATGGAGGTTCTTGAAGGAGACATCATTTCGTGCTCCTGAACTTTAAACTGCATTCTTTAAATCTGCTGAGAGTCAAAACTGAGTTTTGTGTCCTGAACCGATAACTGAATACAGATCTAAAGGAATACCTTGTCCCGTTTTCATTGGAAACAACTAACTTAGTTTTGTTAAAATTTATATTTAACAGAAAATAAAATCAATTTCACCCCATCTAGGAACAGCCAATATTCTCTGGACCTTCTTTGAGGGTTCATTTGCAGCTCAGTCGATTGAATGAATGAGTTATTTTACTGAAATCAAAGTTATTTTTAAGTTTAAATACGGGCCAACATCACAGAGTGAATCCACTGAGCAACTTTAAAGATTATTTTAATTATCAGTTTATGTTCTGGCTGATTTTATACTTTGGTCCACATTTTCCCCCAAATATAAAGAAACAAAGTTAACCTTTGAGAAATAAAAAAGACCAATGAGACTATTATTACATCTCTTTACTTAAAGATGCTTGAGTGGCTCAAACTTCCAAAATGCTTTCACTTTTATAATCTAATCAAGTTAAAGAAAATATTTTATTCATTCTTTGAAATGAAGGGTTTTTGTTCATTAATAAAACACAAACTAATGCTAATCTCATACCCAAATAGCTTTGAGGTGACATTAAGTTCATCCATCCATTATCTTTTACCCGCTTCTTCCATTTTGGGTCACGGGGGTCGTTGGTACCCATGTCCAGCAATCGCAGTGCGAGGGGCGTGGTACACCCGGGACAGGTCTCCAGTCCATCACAGGGACACATAGAAACAAACAACCATTCTCTCTCTTTCACACCTTGGGACAATTTAGAGTTACCAATCAGACTAACATGCATGTTTTTGGTCTGGGAGGAAAATGGAGTACCCAGAGAAAACCCACTCATGCACAGAGAGAACATGCAAACTCCACCCAGAAAGGCCCCCGGACCGGGATTTGAACTGGCAACCTTCTCGCTGAGAGGCAGCAGCTCTACCAGTTGCGCCACCGTGCTGCCCGTGACATTAAGTTGATTTCCCCCCTCCATGATTTGACAAGTGTTTAATGGGATCGCAGTTTTCTGCGCATGCAGAATACCAGTACTGTATCGCGTTTATCATAAAAAGTTAAATAAAAAAAAAATTTTAGAAAGTGAAACTCCTATAGATTCATTATACATAGAGTGACATATTTCAAGCCTTTATTTCTTGTAATTTTGATGGCTTACAAATCATCCAGCCATCGTCTTTACTCGCTTCTTTTCGGGGGTTACTGCTCATCTCCAGCTGTCACTATGAGAGAGAGGCAGAGCGCTTATAATGAAAAACTAAAATCCAATGTCTCAGAATATTAGAATATTGTGAAGATGTTCAATATTGTAAGCTCCTGGTATTTCGCCCTGATCAGCTGATTAACTCCTAGACATGAGCTACAAATGTCTCATTCTTCAAGTCAAACCACTCCTGAACCAAGACATCAGAAACGTCCTACCTGCTGAGGAGACAACTGGCCTGCGTCTCAGTCGTCCAACATTCACTTTTCAGATGAAAGTAAATTTCATGTTATTTGGAAATGAGAGGTCCCAGAGTCTGGAGGAAGAGTGGAGGTCCAGAATCCATGTTGCTTGAAGTCCAGAGTGAAGTTTCCACAGTCAGTGATGCTCATGTGTCCAGGTCCTCTGTTTTCTGAAGTCCAGACAACGCAGCATCTACCAGGACATTAGAGACTTCATGCTTCTGCTGACGAGCTTTATGGAGATGCTGAGTTCATTTTCCAGCAGGACTCGGCTCCTGCCCACACTGACAAAGCTACCAAAAGCTGGCAAATTAATACTCCAATTTTCTGAGACAAAATTTGGGGTTTATTAATAATTTTTTGGTTGCATGTGAAGATGGAACTCTTGCTTAGAAATGGTTACAGCTGCAATAGAGTACAACGCAACTGCTAATAAATCATGCAAGAGTTTGTCAACCTTCTCTTACAAAGGCTGACATCTTTTTTGTTTTCTAAATAAGTTGAAATGCTTTCCATTTTCTCCTGAGGTAAAATATTATAATTTCCACGTTCACTGATATACCAACTTTTACATTTAGAAAATGGCTTAGATTATTTTTGCTACATGTGTGTCATGACTTAATGATTTGTTTAAAAACAGTCAGGTATCTAACATGTCTTATTTAAATATAAACTGGAACTGTTTTCTTGTCCGGTGCATTTATTTACCCGCAGTATGTTCCAATCTGGAACATGTTAATTGCAGCTGTCAGTAATCCCACATCTGAGCTTGTTTCTGTTTCAATCACATTTTTGTTGTTCTCTGCAGACGATTCAGCTGGTGGTCATCAGGATATGGCGAGCTGTCAGTTCCTCAGCTGCGTTTAAAGGTGCCAAACAGCACCACGTGTCCAGCACAGGAACAAACTGCACAACACAATAAAAAACAGGCGTTCCATGTGGATGCTTGCAGTGCTGCTCCCATACAAGCTATCAGAAATAATCTCAGCTGCAGCTTTTTAAGTCCTACCCTGCTCCATAATGACTTGTGGTTTGTAGTATTCCACACAATCTTATCTAAAGATGCTGTAACAGAAAGGTGCAGGATAATGCACAGCATTTGGTCTAAATACAGAGATATCACCGTGGAATGACACACCAGAACATCATTTTTCCACAGCAGATCATTTTCCCAAACCACAGCACTGTCTAGGAGCTAAAGCGAAGCAAAAATGCCTGTTAAAAAAATTGTATCTTTCTGGCTTAGGTACTGATCAGTAATGTTTCCATTTATTAATAAGATCTTTTATACAAACAACTTCATATTAATTTCAAATAGTGCATAGTTTTAGTGCCAGCAGTGGTTATATTCGACAGAAAATGGGATGCAAATGTTGTACAATTAAAAATCAAACAAAAAAAAAAATCATAGAAACCAATTTGACCCATTTATGATTTGCTAATTAAAGGTGTGTACATGTACACATTACACATTTATTAAAATATTATGTAATTAACACACAAAAAGAGTTTTTAGTGTCAAACAACCACACAAAAATTAAAAATCTACCTAATGCAAACAATGTTCACTATTTTTAATACTTGCTCTTCCAAAGTAATTATAAAATGTTTGAAAACAGGAAACAAATGATGACCTGTTTAATGTGTTGAACCCACGAGCAGAAAGGCGACAAGGATCTCCAAAGGTAAAAGTAACATAGCATTTTATTTTAAATAAACAAAATAAAATGATGGCGGGGCAGCACTTTTAAGCAGTAGATGAGACACAGAGGGAGACAGGACATGGAAGCCTTCATGGAGAATCCACAGAGAAGTGACGAGAAGCAAGGAAGCAGAATATATAGAGACATTGATGAGGAAGAAAGACATGCACCTTAATTAGGATTAAGGACAGGTGAGACGGGAGCAGAACGCAAGGAAAAGAAAACACAGGAGAGTGCAGAAAAACAAACCGCACACAAATAAACGTTTGTCCAGCTGAGAGAGTAGTTTTAAAAGTTCCAAAAGTTTTTTTATTTATTTTATTTTACTTTTAGTCTCTATGAATCATCCATTACAAATAGTTTTGTGGTACAACACAACACATGTGACCAGAAAAGTTTTATGTAATGCACTTTCTCTGGCTGCACACCTGGTTTATTTAACTCTGGGGATGTAGTGTTACACTTCAATGGTAAAAATGGAAAAACAATTACCATAATTTCTGGACTGTTGAGCGCACCCAAATATAAGCCACGGCCACTAGATATATTTTTAAAAATAAATTGTACACATATAGGCCATGCTTGTATAAGCCACAAGTGTCCACATTGTATGAGATATTTACACAGAAAGATTCTTTACGCTTTTATTTAAATATGTATCATTAACATACATACTTTTTTCCTTTTCTGAACAGTGCCGGTAACAAGGATGGTAAAAAACAAAAATAAATCTGTAGCATACCAGGAAGTCATCACTTGACATCTTCACCTTCCTCCTGTGCAGTTTCATTGGTCAGATGTTTTAAAAATCTTT
>JBBPBX010088380.1:0-14506 GCA_038048925.1 Garcialebias charrua
TTATCTATCTGACCTATATTGCTTCTGCTCCCAAGCAGACCTCAGCTGTTTATCTATGTGTGTGTGTGCGTGCACGTGTGTGCTTGAGTGTACTCTGTCTGGTGAGAGGCCTGTTCATGTGCCTGTGTGTGTGTGCGCTAAAGCTGCTGTAGCATGGTTCAAAAATTGTTTATTCAAAGATTACATTTTAGTTATCTTTGCTTTAAAAACTCTTTTCATTTTTAACAGGCCTTGATCCACAGAGCTCTGTTTTAAGAGGCCTTCAGCTCATTTGACAACACAGCAAAACACAGCAAAACTAACAGCAGAAAGGTTTGCCTTATCTACTGGACCTAATTCTGTTCAGGCCTCCTGGGCCTGAGTGAGCATGCATATATGACCTTTGCTGTGTGCAGGTAAGGCCTAACTCAATCCCATTCCTTATCGCATAGGGTTAACCAAAATGCCATGCAATACCACAAAGATGGTTTACCAAAATACAGACAAAGCATATAAAAAGTAAAAAACATACATCATGTTTTTCTGCTTATGAGTTTAAAATGCCATATAAATTAAACTAATCTAGGGTTACTGACGGTGTGTTATTACACCCTGCTCTGAGCCCTGTGCCAAAGGCAACTTACCATGTGTGTGTATATGTGTTGTAAAGATTTTTGTAGCAGTATAAGTCTGTTTTCAACCTAAAAGTCCTACATATTTTGACACCAACCCATAGGAGGCAGTGTAGTGCAAAGGTGAAACGTATATCAGCCAATCACAACCTTTCAAAGCAACCACAACTTCCTGTTAGTTTTTAATCATGGCGCCTGGAGGTTCGTTTGTGTGGACAGACCGTGAGGTTGAACTACTATAAATACCGTGTTGGAGTACAACGTTAATAAAATGCAGGAAAATGTCGACTGGGAATCATGTCAGAGCAGGTATGTTGAAATTTTAGCGCTTTTTTTAGAGCATTACCCAACGGAGTGACATGTGACGTCAGCGCAAATCTCCTGTTCTGAAAGTTCACACGCAAACCCGAAAGCGGAGAATTCTCAAATCTCCACTTTGGGCGGAGTTTTTTTATTATTCGTCTATAGTTGCATCAACCGGAGTTCATGTGTGGATGATAGGCCAAACCGCACGATAAACTGTTCGGTTTTATTGATATCTGGCTACGTGTGTACAAGGCTTTAGTCTTTGTAAACTTTATCTCGTGAAAATATCTTTGTCAGCTTAAATATGCAAAATACATTTTTTTATGAAAACATAAAAAATAAGTTGACTAAAAAGATGGTTTTAGCCTTTTTTTAACCCAAAGGTTTTTGAGGCATTTGTCCAAGATGCCTAATTTCAGTTTCCTTGAATTTCATTGATAAAATGTAGGTTTCCACGAACTTATTTAAAAGTTGTTTTCAATTAACGATAATGGGGGGCCGGAGAGAGATTGTTCAAGGGCCACTTTTGGTCCCCGGGCCATAGGTTGCCCAAATCTGGTATAGGATAAGGCACATTATACGTCCATCTACAAACTATTATACAGCAATACATCAATCTATAGCAATGTCCCAGGTGAACAAAGACCTTATATAACTTTTAACCTTGATTTGTGACCATGACCTTGATTCTGGGGTAACAAAAATTGTTTGACATTCTGTCTAGTGATGTTTATGCATATCAAGTTTATTAAATCATCTTAAGGGGATTCAACCAGTGGTGTAGTCTACGTGATACGCAGGTATACGCCGTATACCCACTAGAAAAGCTTGGGGATTTCCGTATAACCACTTAAATGTGCCCAATGATACGTAACGTGACAATAAACACGCGTTGCATAAAGATAGATTATGTTCGCTGCTCATAAGGACTCTTCACTGCGCCGCAACTCTCGCGGTTGCCATAGTTACGTGTTCCTCTGTTGTACGTGAGGCTCACAGCCATTGGCTGAGCTGAGCTCACTACCATAGTTCTCTGCTCTGTGATTGGTTTCTTAAGAAGCTCCTTTATGATTGGCTGCTCGGGATGCAGCCGGGCAACAGACGGTGTGGTAGAGCATTTTCGCTCGACAGACTCAAAATGAAAAGGAAACAAGCTACACTTTTTGAATGTTTTTATAAACCAGCTGAACCCGAAGCTACAGAGACAACATTAGAAGAACCTACCAGTTCGACGGCCGAAACCAGCCATAATGAGGTTGATATCTGCATTTCCCCAGGTAAGTGTTGGCTAGTACAAGTTAGCTGAAGCTAGCTCAAGCAGCAAGTAAATGCATGTTTTTATCGACCTTTTCTGATGCCAAACTCCAAAATGCGCATCAAGAAACCTTGATGGAAACACGGTTACTGTCCAGAATTTTACAGTAACATTTCATATAAATAAATATGTGAATATAAAAATGATTTGTTTGTGACAAAGTCTGTCACTCCAATAATCAACAAAATGCTATGCTTTTTACTCTGTTTTAAAACTCCTTGTTTCATTTTTAGATCCAAATTGGCCAGCCTTGTGGAGTGAAAGTCAGGCTCGGGAATTTAAAAACAGACATCCCTGGTTGGAATGGAGGAACAAAAAATTAGGTAAATATAAAAAAATATGGGAACCAATTTGTATATAAGGTTTAATTGATATATTTCCAACATTAACATATTATGACTTGATAATTTTAAAATAGTCTGATAATCATATCTTTCAAAAGTTTAGTACAGTATATTACATGAGAAATTATATATATGTGTGTGTGTGTGTGTGTGTGTGTGTGTGTGTGTGTGTGTGTGTGTGTGTGTGTGTGATCATTTCATTTTCACGTTTTAGTTGGTCATAATGCAAAAGTGTATGCAAGTAATAATGAAAGGTAATAATGAATGTAATTGTCGACACATGCTTACAGTCTAGTGAATCAGTAGATTCTAGTATTATTACTGGTATCAGGAAATATTAAAAAATATACAATTATGACAATTTTTATTTACTTCCTGCAGGATGTGCTGTTTGCAGTACCATAACGTCAACTGGTGTCCTGACTGAAAAGAGGGTCTCCATATCGGAGGAGTGGGCCTCCTTCAAGATCCAGTCATCAGGCTCAGGTTTGTTGTGCATTTATTAAAATGTAAGCATCACAGACATTTTGCAATGTTAAATATGCTTAAAATTCAAAATAAATTGTCAATTACATTGCACTACATTGCATTTTTGTCTCTAAATGTCCTGATTCATCTCAGTAATCTAGGTAGAAAAAGAAAAAATTAAGTACCGGTAGGTCCTCCGGACAGGTTTTTGTCTCTAAGCACAGTATACCCACTACAAAAATGTAGACTACACCACTGGATTCAACGTTATAGTCCGAACAAGCAAATATATAATTTTGACTTTGACCTTGATTTGTGACCTTGACCTTAAAGCTGGGATGATAAAAAGTGTATGACACTCCATCCAGTGATGACGCATGTGTATCAAGTTTTGTTAAATAATCTAGAGTAGATCAGAAGTTATGGGTGGGACAAGCAAAGACCTTGTATAACATTTGACCTTGATTTGTGACCTTAGTGTATGCAACACTTTGTCTAGTGTTGATGCATGTGTATCAAGTTTCCTTAAATTATCTTGAGCAGATCAGAATTTATGGGCAGGACAAGCGGCCGTAATACATCCTGCCTTTGACGGGTGTATAAATATAATTATAAATAATAAAAGGAAGAGAAGCTTACCAAAGCTCATGCGCTCTTTGTGGTTCCTCTGCAGCAGCCCTAGCAAAAGGTGTCTCAAGTTAGCAGAAGTCTCTTTCGGGATGCTAGAAAAGAACAAAGATCCATTAATTAATTAAAGTACATTTGTGATTTTTTTAAAACCATTAATACAAACACAAATCATAAAGACTCAAACAGTCGGTGGTGTATATGTAGCATTAGTTGTCATGTATTCCAGAGAATGCGAACATTTACAAACTACAACTGAAATGCACCATCATTTGTTTTCCTGCGGTTGATACCTTGGTCTTTAAATTATTAGGCCTCTTACATTTAACAACCGCTTTGTGAGATGTAAAATACGTGACATTTTAATCTAATGTATGTTTTCAGCAAAGGTGGGCGGATGAACGCTAGAGAGCGCTAAAGCGCTATTCCGCTTACAGTGGACCTAAACTTTTTGTCAGCGTTTTTGTGAATTGACTAACTTTTATAATTCATAAGCGGATTTGTGCTATTTTTATTTAAAATGCAGTACCGCTAATAACTAATTATCTATCAGTAAAAACCAATAAACTTATTTACAAGCTCTTATGCTGCTTGTTTTTTACCTTTTTCCCCACCGTAAGAGCAGAGAGGAGGAAGGGTTGGAGGGGGGAGGGTTGGAGGGGGGAGGGGGGCAGAGCTGAGAACAGACTCGGCTCTACCATGTAGGTAAATGCCTGGGGGTCCCATTTCAGCAGTGGCCCCGGCCCCGCCTCGCCCCGTGCAGTCACCTACATCACTAACATTGCTCATGCTTGTTAATGTACATTTAACATAAAAATAATTATAGTTACGATGAAAACGATCATTAAATATACGCAATAAAAAAACGGTCGATTTCTTTATCCCCCTACTAAAAATGGACTATTCCATCTTCCGGGTCATAGTTGAACTCAGGGGCTAATTCTGTAGCTGGCTGCGCTCGGTGTCTTCATAAATCCTTAAAGAACCCCGCTGTTTCAAGCCAAATTAACGTGGCCGGATGATTTTAAGGTGTGTTTTGTGTCGACCATTCGACGGTGAGTCGTTATTTTTATGTATTTTAGTTACTTTTCATTAAATCTGTTGACTACCTATAGACGCTAACTGTGTCTGCCGGTTGGTTGTGCTGGGTTACTAATGGAAATCCTTAGAGAACCCAGCTGTTTCAAGCCAAATTAACGTGGCCGGATGATTTTAAGGTGTGTTTTGTGTCGACCATTCGACGGTGAGTCGTTATTTTTATGTATTTTAGTTACTTTTCATTAAATCTGTTGACTACCTATAGACGCTAACTCTGTGTCTGCCTGTTGGTAGTGCTGGGTTACTAATGGATAAATCCGTAGAGAACCCCGCTGTTTCAAGCCAAATTAACGTGGCCGGATGATTTTATTGTGTGTTTTGTGTCGACCATTCGACGGCGAGTCGTTAGTTTCATGTATTTGGGTTACTTTTATGTATAAATGCGGTGGCGACACACCCGTGTATTTGAGATTTAAACGTGGTTTTAGGGATTAAAAGATCATTCTATTTTTTGTTAATTTCGTGGCCGAATAGAATATATGTACGTAAAGTATTAAATAAATCCTTTGATTTTTGTAATTTCATCCTTTTAGGATCATTTTTGTTACTTTTCAGTTGGCAGTGTAGTGCAAATATTGATAACGCTGCCGGCTATATATAAATATATATATATATATATATATATATATATATAATATATAAATATATAAATAGCGGATTAGATTAGCTTCCCCTAATTTTCATAAGACATTTGTGCTTTTGAAATTGTGGACCTAAAAAATTAATAAGCGTTTTAGAAATTGTGGAACTAATTTTTTAATTAGCGGTGCCCAGCTTTGGTTTTCAGCACCAAAGCTGTGGACAAGACACAACTCCGTCAGTGCGCCAGTCAGACGGAGTGTTTTCGTCTGTGTCAACCTATGAGGGTCAAGTGGAAAAAAAAGATGGCTGCCCAGATCACCAGCTGGCAGCTCTGAGGAGGTTATAAATAGAGTGAGAATAAACCAAACTATGCCTCCTCACAGAACCACAGCTTATCTTATCATCCAGCTGTAGCACAACATGAGATAAGCATGGCTGTGAGCCATAAAAGGCTGGTATAGTACAGAGAGAACAAAGCAATCAAACAGAACCCAAACCCCCTTATTGCTCTCCAAAAGTTCATAAAGTTCTCCAAAGATTACCGACTGTTTTCGTATCTGCATTTTCTGATAATATTTCACCACATTTAAATGTTCTGCTCTGACAGGACAATAGATCCAGCATTATACATTTGAGAAACTTCAAATACCAATCGTGTGAGAGACCGAGACAGTTTCAGATTTGATGGATCCCATCAGGTGTCTGTATCAGTTTCCTGCACATCAAGACTAATTTTAACGCTGGCGTGAGACTCCTTTGCTGGTGTCTAATTTTATCATGTGTCTGCAGACTTTCGTGGGTTTGAACTCCAGAACCATAGGCACCGACGTCAATCAGTGATAAGTAAACGGAGAGCAGACATGACAGATTTCCAAGTACTGCCCGTTTATGCCCTTTCCTATCGTGATTGCCGTACATTGTTTATTGTACAGTGCATGTGCTTAGGGAGAAGGTTACGCAAAGATGTACTAACCTGGGTAACAGGGTTGCGCTGCTTTCATAGAAAAGACGAAGCTCCTGTGGCGAGCTGGCCTGCACACAATAAAACACAATAACATGAAATAAAGTCTCTTCTTGGACCTTTTGTGTTTACACACTCTCGTTCATGTGTCCAGCACTTTGGAATATTTCCTAAATATGGATTATTTTTGCATCAAAATACTATTTATGTTTAAAAAGGTATAATGGTTTAAAAATGTTTTGTCCCACTTCAATTCTTCGACACATAGACATCAAAACTTACAAGAATGAATACAAAGTCAAAGTCAACTTTATTGTCAAAACTGCAATATGTACAGGACATACACAGGATTGAAATTGCGTTTCTCTCAGTCCCTCGGTGCAACAGTAAACATTTAAACACTAAAACATTTAATAAACATAAGCATCAAATGAAATAATGAAATACAGATACAGATGGCCTTTCCAAACAAGCTTGTTGAAGTTTTTTTTTAACCTGAATTATATAGCACTTTGAGATTTTTGTTAATGAAAAGTGCGTTATAAATTAAATTCATTATTATTATTATTATTATATAAAAATCATAATACAACAAACAAATACACCATGTGGGTGTTTAATGATAAGGATATCAACTAAAGTTGCCATATAAACAGCAGCAGCAGCAGAAACCCATTGACCTGCGAGGGTACAGAACAGTCTTCTCAGTCATTCTCAGAAACGAACATAAAAAGCAACAGTACAGTACATAAATCAATCAAGTTACTCTTTATACTACAAACACACCAGGAAAAAAAGGGGGGGGGTTCTGCTGAATGGAAATCCCCCCTCGAAAAAAGATCTAGAGGGAGATAAAACTTTAGGAGTTTGTCTTTGAAAACAACAGTTCAAACGTGTGCTTGGGGCAGCCACGTGACCAGTAGAAAGTAACAGTGAGGGTTGTGAAACACTGTTCACTCTGGATTCAGAGAATGGCTGGCAGCCATTTCCTCATGCCCTCCACTGTAAACAAGGTTCATTTCTAACAGCAGTCGAGCTGTTCCTGCATTTTCCAGCTAACAACACTCAAGAAGAGCGTCATTCCACAGACAGGTGGTTTTTAATGGATGTGCTGTGGATCAAGTTGTTGCTCTCTGTTGTAAAACCAGATGCACGTTCTGCAGTAGTTAGTTGGACTTTTCCAGAGACTAAAACAAACAAAACACGTTTGTAACATCTTATGTAAAAAATAATGCAGAAAAACTGGTTCATGCATTTGTCACGTCTAGACTGGACTATTGCAATGGTTTATTATCTGGGTGTCCAAATAATTCTTTAAAAAGTCTTCATTTAATCCAAAATGCTGCTGCCAGAGTCTTAACTGGAGTTAGATCATGTCTCTCCAGTTTTAGCTTCTCTCCACTGGCTCCCTGTCAAGTCCAGAATTGAATTCAAAATCTTACTTCTAACCTACAAAGCTCTCAACAACCTAGCTCCATCTTATATTTGAGATCTTATTGTTCCATATTTTCCTAACAGAGCACTTCCCTCTCAGACTGCAGGCTTACTCACGGTTCCTAGAGCTTCCAGAAGCAGAATGGGAGGAAGATCTTTCAGTTCTCAGGCTCCTCTCTTGTGGAACCAACTTCCAGTTTCTGTCCATGAGGCTGACACATTGTCCAGTTTGAAGACTGGGATTGAGACTTTTCTTTATGATAAATACTATAGTTAGTGTTGGCTTGTTATGCTGCTATAGGCTTAGACTACTGGAGGACAAATTAATCTCATTTCCTTGAATTAATTGTTAAAATTGAATAGTTTTCATTTGATACTATTTCTATCTTAACATGTGATTCTTGACCTCCCATTGAGCATCAAATGTAGAACCACTAGACTGAGGAACAGCTTCTACCCTGAGGCTGTTAGACTCATGAATGAATAAATAAAAATAAAATAAAAATAAACACTGCAAAATATCACATCATGCTGATGCTGATCTGTTTTCTTGTTGCTGTGTTCATCTGTGACCATCTGCTCATACAGACTCATGTTTGTGCTGCTGTTTATAATGATGTTTTTCCACTATATTAGGGCTTAGTGTATTACTAGTTGATGTTTTTCTTAGTTAATTCTAGATGTTATTACTGTTTTTCTCTTGCATTTGTTGTTGGATGTAACTGGGACCCCGTGTACATAATCTCGTTTTCATCACATGTACCACATGCGGTGCAAATGACAATAAAGACTCTCTGACTCTGTATCTGTTCCTCCTTCCTGTTCCTCTCAAACCCAGCCGGTCGAAGCAGATGTCCGCGTGTCCTGAGTCTGATTCTGCTAAAGGTTTCTTCCTCATGAGGGAGTTTTTCCTTTCCACTGTCGCCTTCATGCTTGCTCAAGATGAGAGTTCTGTGATGGAGTTAAATTCAAAGCAGTCTGCTCCTCAGACAAATAGTGTTAATGTTTCTGTTCAGTGCCCTAAGATGACTTCTGTTGTGACTTGGTGCTATATGAATAAACTGAATTGAATTTAATTAATTTTGTCAAGAGCATTTACTATTAAAATAACAAATTTGTATCCACAGTATTCTTGGGGGTGCCACTGTAGAAGCGAATGTGCATTGAACTTCCTGTCCGACACCGGAAGTGCCTGTATTCCATAGGCGGAGTATGGATCGCGGGTGTTTTTGAAAGTTATTTTCATTCATTTTATCGGAGCAAACACAGCTTTTGTTTAAACGGAACGTTTACTGAAATGTCCTACCGGGGTTCAGGTACCTGCTGTGCTGTTCGCGGCTGCACCAACAACCGGACCAAGCTAAATCTTTGGCTAAAACAACAGTGTTTTCAACACGGACCCAAAACAAAGAAAGAGTGTTCCTGCATCCTTCTCTATGGCTGTGTCTGCGCGATCAGGTAACATCTGTAATTTCTTTTTATTCAGGGAGGGTTTATTAATGAGAGTTTTGGATGATTTACTGTCTTAAAATGATATATGTCAGGCGCGACCGGTACTTTTAGCCGAGATAGCTGCTAATAAACCTTAGCCGAGAGGCCGGAGCAAACGCGTTCGCTATTTATGTATTTTTAAATTATGTCAGCGCGATCAGGTCACATCTGTTATTTCTTTTTATTCGGGGAGGGATATTAATGAGAGTTTTGGAAGATTTACTGTCTTAAAACGATAGATCTCAGATGCGACCGGTATTTTTAGCCGGGATAGCTGCTAACAAACCTTAGCCGAGAGGCCGGAGCAAACGCGTTCGCTATTTATGTATTTTTAAATTATGTCTGCGCGATCAGGTAACATCTGTAATTTCTTTTTATTTGTCCCTCCTCTTTTAACAAAACGAGTGGTGTTCCCACATTTTTAATGAACGAAAACAACAAAGTTTGGACTGTCTTCAACTGTATTACTCGCATGTAAACAAACGGTGTTTCCGGTCAACCGGAAGTCGTGTGCACATTTCGCGCAAAGCATCATGGGACGTAGGAATACTGTGGATACGTCCATCACCAAATGTCTTGTTTTTTTTTAGTATTTGTGTGTTCTTTTTGAGGATTCACTCACATGAAAAGGGGCTTTCCCAGTCAGACACTGGTACACAATAGTACCTATGCTCCACAGATCAGCCTTGGCATCATAGTTCTGAGACATGATGACCTCGGGAGCCTGTGTTCAAACAAACAAAGCTCACATCTTGGAAGCACAGTGACATCAGAACCAGTTCACACAGAAAACCAGTCTTACCATGTACATGGGAGAGCCACACAGTGTGGCAGCCATGGTGTTTGTCTGGAGGTGCCGCGCGAACCCAAAATCAGCTGAACATTTAAGAAAATAAACAGATGGACATACACACTGAGCTCCATGCAAACAAAAGCTTTTACACAACTTTTCTAGCCTGATGATTCAGGTTGAAGCCATTACCTATTTTAATGCTAGTGTTGATGGAACTGGACCTGCGCCCCTCTGGGTGGCAGAGTAAAATGTTCTGGGGTTTGAGGTCTCTGTGGAGGATGCCTTTGCTCTGCAGGACCTTCATGGCCTGGGCAATTTGCTGTAGGAATACACGGATGGTGTCCTCACTCAGTGCACCCTTGGCTGTTGGAAAAAGGGATAAAATGACCTATTTGAGGCTGCAACAAGAGAAAATCAGCAGAACGGTGTACAGGTTTATAAATCTACACATTAAAAGTACATTGAATTTGTTTGGAAATGAAACTTAAAGCCATCTGATATTTGAGCACAGTCGTAGTCATCCCAATACATCTGTATTTCTAGCTGCTCTGTTGTTACACAAGGGATAAGTGAGCGACAGATGGGTGAGGTCATGTGGGTGCTCCGTTAACCTGCTAAATGTGATCAAGCACGGTGCTGCAAATAGCTGTATGCATCTGCTTTGTAGGGACTTAGAAATTAGTGTCACTTTGGCAGAATTAGACCAAGGGCCCACATCAATACCTAAATATACAAATCAATCAATACGTAGAAAATAAATGCAGCCTGAGAATAATTAACTCCACGAGACTAGTGTATTGTTAAAAGATAGTTTACAAACTTGAGCTAGCTTTCATGCCGAGAAAAGACTCTGAGTGAGACCACAGGATTGTGCCAATAAACATAAAAGCTGGAAGTTGTTTTTTGCCAAACCTGGGTTGTGAGGTTTAATTTTCCTTGGGTTACAGTAGAAGTTAAAGCTCCACTGACATGTTCTTTTAACTTTTCAAAAAATGGCACAACATATATAAATATTAAGATAGACCTCTGACCGTTTTTGCTAAAATAATGTTAAATGAATGAAAATTTCTCTCAAAATAGTTTAAAATTAGCGCCGTTTTTTTAGACCGTAAATCCGGATCTTCCGGTCACGTGTCAGCATTCCCGTTTCTGACGTCACGTCCGATACTGAACTCTGCTCAAACGACAAAAGTATAGACGCATCCGTCGAATTTAGCCATTTAAAACTACATTATAGCGATTTGGCTTCGCTATAATGTAGTTTTAAATGGCTAAATTCGACGGATGCGTCTATATTTTTGTCGTTTGAGCAGAGTTCAGTATCGGACGTGACGTCAGAAACGGGAATGCTGACACGTGACCGGAAGATCCGGATTTACGGTCTAAACAAACGGCGCTAATTTTAAACTATTTTGAGAGAAATTTTCATTCATTTAACATTATTTTAGCAAAAACGGTCAGAGGTCTATCTTAATATTTATATATGTTGTGCCATTTTTTGAAAAGTTAAAAGAACATGTCAGTGGAGCTTTAAGTCTGACTTGTGTGAACACAAGCTAAAACCCTATTAGGTTTCAAAACCCTGCAAAATCCAAGACATGACAGCGAGGCTCATGTCTTTATGTTGTTTCTCTTTCAATGTAAAAGGGACGACAGAAAAATATCCAGCAAATTTTTGCAGATGACTTACAGTGGATATACTCAGACAGGTCGCCTCCATTGCAGTACTGAAAAAAACAGGAAAAACAAGTCTTAACATAATTATTTTCATTAGAGAGGATCAGCAGACAAGTCTGCACCATCTCCAGGACAACTCACCTCCATTACGAGATACACACATCCTCCCATCTCCTATTGAAAACAAACACATACAACACAAATCATTAACATTACTCTGTGTAAGACTGTCACACTGAGTAATATTTATTAGATAACTGTTCTGATAAATGAGTAAACAGATGCGTAAACGTCTAAAACGATTACGTCATGTTTTATTCACGTTGGAATTACACAAAACCATCCATCAGTGTATCAACAGCTGCACTAACAGTGACAACACCTCATGTATTACAGCCACTGTTTGCTCAACAGCTTCTTGAAGTTCTCACCCGCATGACGGTGAATTTGGAAACCTGAAACTGGATCCAGACCGATCCCACCCAGGACACTTTCTAAATTCAGCACTCCCTTGTTAAAAATATTCACAGAGCGGCGAGGTGAGATGGAGTGAGGTAAAAGTGTGAGAAGTTTAGGGTGTCTTTCCCACCTGACGGAAAAAACGTTGCCTAACTAAGTTAAACTAAAAAGCTGTGTATTTACATTATAATCTGATGTGTTTACTACTTGTTTAAGAGCTTAACAACACCAGCTATATCTACTAAGAGGAGGAAAAATAACGCAGAGAGACCCTCAGAACATATGCAGCCTGGTTGTTGGGCTCGTGTGTCAGTGTGTCACTGTGATACTCGATGCTCTGTTTTATATGCCATTGTTGAACCTGCAGAGCTCTTCCATCTGCCAGACATAATGAGAGATCAGCTCAGCCATGCCAACTGTCCATAGGTCACTTACGTCGAGCAGATGGTTCGTGTTGTGTGCTTTGTGCCAGGTTTAAAAGACATGCAGGCTGTGGCATTAACTCCTCACAGGACATCAACAATAAGATGTGTACATTAGTCATAATAGTAAAAAGAATAAAACAATATTTTAAGATTGATCCATGTAAAAACAAGTGGATGTTCCAGCTCAGAGATGGTCACATGAACATCTGATGCTGTTTCCAAGACAGTTGCATCATCTGGCAGCAGACACATGTTTATCACAAGGTGCTGAAATGTCTCGAGAGATGCACGTGAAATAAGAAATCCTTACCTGGTAGTCAAGTAATCGAACAATGTTCTCATGTTTGAGTTCCTGGAAGTAAGAGTGCAACACTTTGTTTTTAAGAGGTGCAGTGCACGACTGATACAGAAAACATGGCAACACACAAACAAGACATTATACCTTTAATATTTTGATTTCCTTCCCGAGCAAAGACTGCGACTTGGCCAAGTTTTTCTTGTTGATACACTTTATGGCAACTTCCCAGTCACGTTTCTTGTAATGGCAGGAACAAAAGCATCAACCCATGTAAACAATGATCAGACAGATGCACATGTGCACACTTACCTCTTTATGTCTGCCTTTGAACACTATGGCAAAGGCACCGTGGCCAATCAAGTTCTTCCTGTTGAACTCAAACTTCCCAACAGACTCCATCCTGATGTTTTAAAGTTTAAAATACCACAGCTGAACAGCTTCGACTGGACCACACTCAAGTCCCATGTGTCACAGGAGAAAACCGCTGCTTCGGAAACATTTACATTATTATTATCGACGACAAGAAACAAAAAGTTATAACTCCGTTCGTAATATGAACAACAGGTAGATAAAATATTAGCGGTCCACTCCGTCACAGCGGCTTCGGTAAAAGGTCGCTGGTTGTAGTTTGTTTTTAAACACTGAACTCAGACATTGTTGTTGTCACCTTTCTAAACTCTCCAACAGGGAGTTATATGAACCTCACTGAGCATGCGCAAACACAAAGTCATGTTTTTGTTGGTGACGCCTTCATGTCCGGCTCGTAAATTAAGGCTTCCTTCAGCTGTGACTCGATTTTTAAACACATTATGCATTTTTTTTTTTTATTATTGAAGGTTTTGTATTTTAAAATCATGTCAACTGTGTGTATTTATTTTTCAAACAAATCACAAACCCATTACACCGGACAAAGAGACGGATTTCTTATTCTCAAGTATTATATAAGTCAGAGTCAGAGAGTGTCAGAGATTCTTTATTGTCATTCTGCTGGTGAAGATTCTCAGTCGTCCAGGACATGTTTATGTTTATGTTTATTAAATTTGTTCATTTTTTTTACAAAAGAAATACAATACAAGACAATACCATCAACGACACGTACACAATGTAAAAAAATGAAAGGTAGCAGAAAGAAGAATAAATCTTATTATATCTGCCCCTTTTTTCAAACAATCAGATTAAACAATAATAATCTTTCACCAGCAGTACAAAATGACTAACTCTTTCTAATTTTCTAATACTAATACATAACTAATAATTGATGCAATACACATTATGCTAATTCATATATATTTTTTCAACAAATTCCTTTTGACCATTTTCTTAAATGTAAACAGTGACTTGGCATTTTTAACTACATTCTCCAAGCCATTCCATAATCTAATTCCCTGGATTGAGGTAGAACGTCCCTTCAAACTAGTTCTGAATTGTGGTTTTACAAACATCTCTGTCCCCTTAAGATTATAACAACTTTGTCTTTTAACAAAATGCATTTGGATATTTAAAGGTAATGCATTATTTTGAGCCCTATACATAACTGATAAAATATTATAGTCTACCAAATCATGGATTTGGTCAGTAGGGGACAGATATGAAGAGTAAAAGCACAAGGATGGAGTG
>JBBPBX010088381.1:0-14506 GCA_038048925.1 Garcialebias charrua
GAGGATAAATGAGATTTTCGCTTGTAAGAGTTCATAAAAGGATGAGATCTAAATGGATTTGCTTTAAAAATAAACTTATCTCTTTTGCTTTTGTTCCTTTTCCAGTATAATGTCATCTTTTATGCTATGCTTTATTAGAATAGGATGCTCTCACGCGAATATCTCTCTATGTATGTTAAAAGCTGCAGAATCATGATGTGCGTCATTGAAGTTCATGATGTGTGTAACTCTTTGCACAAGACAACCAGAGACTGTTGCAATCTTTCTGAAACTGATCACTGTCAGTTGGGCCAGTGGCCGGAAAACGAGACCACGCCAGACCACGCCCAGGAGCATCGGCTAATCCAGAGAAACAACATCACGATAAGGAATTCCATAACTGATAACGCTGTATTTAAACGAAGCAAAGACATTTGTAACTCGGACATGTCTTTTGATGGATGTAAGGTGCATGTGAGAGCGTCTCCCTTTCCAGCGCTGAAAAGGTAAAATAAATCTTTGTCTGGATTCAGAACGGCTGTTGTTTTTTGACTCTTTGTCTTCCTTCCACTGCACGATCTCGAGTTGAGGCATTTTTAAAGTTAAGTGTCCTGAAGGTTGTTTTTTATATAGTCTGATTACCTCAACACTCTCCACAAACAGAATGGTTTGATTTACCTCCACCTCCAAGAAGTCATGGAGCTTCTTGCACGTGGCTGAAAAGGTCTCCGACGTGCCGAACTCAAAGTACCACAGCTTGTTCTTTGTTCTGTGGGGAAAATGAACGAGACAAAATAAACTGCAAAGGGAGCAAGAGAAAAGATTTTCTTCACGTCAAAATCTAAAGTTTTGTCTCTCGTCTTCTTTACGCTGAGCTTTAAACGAAACATGCAGGGCTGCTCAAAACCAGTTTGATCCCCACTTTCCACACCTCTTAAAAACACACCTGGTCATTAATCTAAAAGATGCATAATGTATTTCATCAATTACACATTGAGTCATGATGATTAACTCGAAACGCAGCTTGGAAGGTTTGTGGGGGGCGCACAGTGAGGCCACTGGCTCAACATTAAAGATGGAGGGAGGAGCGTCGGAGGGTAATCTACCTGCCCCTGCAATTAACTGAGGACTGGGGTGCTGCTCCTCAGGCTTCCTGCAGCACACACTCCCAAACACTGGTGCTGATGATCAATGGCCTCTCGGGGCTGAGTCGCCATCTGTGCACGCCGCCACGCCACGTCAGGTGCTCATAACAACACCGGTGAGATGTCACCATATTATGTTAGAGTACTTGGATTTGTTTGTTTGTTGTACCTAAATTTACATCAGCACAGGAACCAACTAGGGATGCACCGATCCACATTTCTTACTTCTGATCCGATCCTTAAATCTTGATATCGACTGATACCGATACTTTCCAATCCCATGCAGTTCAGGTATATGAGGCCGTAATAATGAATTTTTTGAACTGAGACTACTGCACAGCACACAAGAGGCATGTCTATATCACAGACGTTCTTCTCACTCATGGTGCAGCTGGAAAACCAAAATACTACTAAGCATTATGGGAAAGACAACAAAATCCACTCCTGTACGGAGCCGGCCCGCCAGGGGGTTTAGTCCGCCTGAGGATAAATCTGAATTATAAAAAAAAAAGAATAAACGTTATTTTCTTTAAAATCTGCAGTTCCTATGTTGTCCTACTCAAACACAGCGCCTCTAGGACCCAGAGGCACTGTGTTTGAGTATGGGAGATGCAGATAGCAAGCGGAGACCCTGCTCATTTCCCCTGTGTCCAAGATGTGTGCGCAGCAAGCATTCTTCCTGATGTGAAACAGTACAAAGACAAGATGTCAGGGTTGCTGAGGGAGTTTGAGAAACGAGTTCAGGTCTTTAGCGAACTCGAGACCGAATTCGCATTTTTTCATAAAACAAAGCTACGCTCAAAGCTCAATTTATGTGTTCAGAATTGCTTCCTAGATGTGTAAAATGGATAATAAATTCATTCATTTCTAAATTTTGATGGGTTTGATGCATTTTTAACATGCAGGGAAGTTCCACAAAACTGTTTGTTGACTAAATGTTTTTAAAATGTTGTGCAATCACTGTGATCAGCTTTTTAAAATGTGTAATGCACTTAAATAAATGTTAAACTAAGTAAAAGTGTAAAAGGACAATTAATTTAATGTAAAGATTTTTATAATTTACTTCTTTGCACTAATATAAAGAAAAAAGTGGACTTACTGTTCGTTCTATGTAATTTTGGAATGAGTTTACTGGTCTGGCCCCCTTGAGATCAGATTAAGCTGTATGCGGCCCCCAGATCAAAATGAGTTTGACACCCCTGGTCTAGAAACACCTCGATCTCCCCCAGGAGGAGAACACAAGTTGTCTTGAGTTGTCCTCATGCACATGTTGCCTCCACGCCCACAGAAAAGCAGCAGAAAATGGAGGAAGGAAGGGAAATGTATCGTAGCTGAGGATTTGATGGGATCAGTTGGATTTTGTGTGCAGTTTAAACTTTATTTTGTTGATTTACAGGAAGCAGAGTTTGATTTTGGGTTGAGATGTTTCTGCAGTGAATCTTCACGCACAAAGTTCTCAACAGCAGATTCTGTGTCGGATCAGAAACAAGAGAAGGTTTTGACAATGACCTGATGTTGGGCTCGATGCTTTCCAGATTTATTTTCATTTATATGTTTTACTGATACAAAGCTGATTGGTGTTATCTGTATTTTTACACAGATTGAAGATGGAATTTGATTTTTCTTTTTTTTACAAAACACACACCAGCACATAATCCATCTTGAAGATAAAAGGCAACAGAAAGCCTACAACAGTGCTGACACACAGAGCTGAGTCCAGTAAAAAATGGCTTTCTCTTAGTTGGAATCCGAGCCCTACAAGAGGAACGTATTAGTATAAGCAGAGTAACAATTACTGAATTATTGATTTCCTCATTAGGACTTTTGTCAGGACCATTTAGCCACTTTATGAATGAGCTTTCATTAGGGTCCTTGTAAGGTAGCCGGCTCACAGTTGATTTATAACGTGAAACACGGTCAATAGCAGAGGGACAGGGGTAAACACGGGCTCAAAGGAAAGAAGATGATGACCATCATCATCATCATCATCCTCTAATCTCAGGCATCAGCATGTAAAAACCAGCAGAAAACAGCTGTGAAGTTTGCAAACGAACAAATGAAGGTGGCTTCTCTGAGAAATATTCAAAGTCTGTTGCTCATGGGGGGGTACAAGCACAGTTTGGCTTCTTTTCAACTCAACCTGCAGCTTTTTAGAAACTAATGTTAGAAATTTAGCAGATTTAAGAGATTGGAATGACTTAAAACGTTAAAGTTTGAGGCTGCAGCAGAAGGACGAGAAGAATCTACGGAGAACACGGACGTTAATGTGTCAGGAATCCAGAACTTATTTAAGTTAAGAGAGAGTAAATATAATTTACGAGGTTTGTTAATATTTGAACAAGGTAAAGAGAAAAATAAATTAAAATCTAAATGTATTTCAGTTATCGGCGTGAAACTGTGGAATGAACTGAATGATGATCTCAAATTATGTGCTTTTTTGTTGAGCTTTAAAAGAGCCTTAAAATGTAAAATTATAAAAGCTTATGGAGATGTTATGTAGATGTATATATGTATGGTGTAACCACGTATGTATGTAATGTGAGTATGTGTATGTATTATATACATGCATATTTAAATATACAGTAAAGGTATGTGCACTTATGTACAGTATATATATGGACAGTAGATATCTGTCATTATGTAGACTGCTGAGTCTATGAATAGGGTAGGCAAGTATAAGCCTTGGCTTCAGCCTATTCCTTTTTTGGTAAATTATTGATTTACCATTTTATATTGTTTTCTTTTTGTTAGTAATGTTTTTAATTTACCAAAATAAAGTTGAGTTGAGTTGAGAAGGTGCCAGTTCAGGTCGTACACCAGCAGTTTGTCCAAAGTAAACCAGGATTATTGAGTTGTTTGCTGCCAAAGGCGTGTGAGCACCTGTGTGTGTGTTTGTTTGCCTGTTAGCAAAATATCTCATGAACAAGTTTTAAGAAACGTTCAGATCTACAACTGATTTTTTTCTGGTGTCAACCCAGTTCAAGATGGCCACCACAGCTAATCAACCTCAGCTTACACAAGATGGCTAAAGCTCAGTGAACTGTACAAACATGGAGCTAAACTCTGGTGTGCGGTCGCTCAGAGTCGTGAATGCAGATTCTGAGCACTGAACAGATGTGCGATAAAACATTTCACCAAAGATTTCAAAACTTTCTTCAACATAACATGATTATTTTTATCTACAACTCTGGAATGAATCCTTCAAGGAATGCTAGATATCGTTAACCAAGAGTTATGATGCCTAAACCTGACGGTCCAGTTGCTTAAGCAGAAAACAAAACGATAAAACAGGTGATCATCTGGCCCAATACTGGAGGAATACAAAGACAAAATACTGAAGTTGACTCAAATTACTGCAAGTTTTCTACAATGAAATTACAGGCCAACAAATTATCCTGATGCCACTAAATCCACATCCTAATCCAGATGGTTTCAAAGTTTGGGATTGGAAAAAATGTACATTGACAAGAAAAACACGTTTTGTCTCTGAAAGATGCTGAAAGCGTGTTAAAAAAAAGCTGCAGGATCTGACAAACCAGGAATGAGAACAGATTGTTCACACAAGCAAACGAGAGGACAGTACGATGAAGAACTTCTGTGCATAATAAAATGAGTAGTGTTGCCATGAGGTGTACTCTGATGAAAATGAGTAGTGTTGCCATGAGGTGTACTCTGATGTCAACAAACAGCAGAGTTTACACATTAAATCCCCATTCAGACAAATGGTGGACAAATATTCTTATTCAAAGACAGCTTTAATACAACAGAGTCAAAACTGAGTCAAACCAACTTAAATTTATTGTACAGTCGTTGGCAACAGCTGACCGTCCTGTCGATTCTCTCCACTTATCCTAACGAGGGCGCCGTGGCAACAAATCACTTCCTGTCCCTGTTCATTAGGTAATTAGGAGCATCTCACTGACTGGATCAGATAGTCGTTTGTTTACCGGCCGACCGATGACAAACACTGAGCGACTGACATCGGCCGGTTTGTTGTGATGGGGAGGATTAATGAGGAGTCTGTTTGAGTGCGACATGGATTAACGTGGATTAGGACTTTACGTTAAATGTGATAAAGGTGAACCTGAAGTGCTCGTTTACTCAAATCCTTGTCTGATAGTAAAGTCCTGCATTCTTCCGGGACATCACAGAATTTAATGTCAGCCAGCGCTGATGAGTAAAGATGGACGATAATGTTTTTACATCATAAGATGTCCCTGATCTGAGTAAACCTACTGTTGGTTTCAGGGGCGGCCAACCAATAGGGGGCGCTAGGGCGCCACCCCACTGGAACTTCTGGACCATTTTACATTGAAGACTTTAAATTTTTTAAAATAAAAATGAAATAATAAAATAAAAATATTTTGAAATATATGCACATATGTTTTTAGTTGTGTAGGATAAATATTTTATGAGTAATGATGAGTTATATAAAACGTTTTCTGATTGGTGACATATTTCCTGTTTTGGGGGCGCATGAATCTTATCCATAGACTCTCATTATAAATGGCGCATGCACAGTTATTCCACGGCGTTACAAAACAATGGGAAGATGCTGGGCGTAGTTTTCACCCCCCTGAACACGTCCAACATGAGCTCTACCTAACGATCACGTGTTTCCAGCCATTTTTTTTGTCTGGAAAATTAGCCGTGCGGTCAGTGACTCAAGCAGGCTTGCTCAGGTATGTTTTAAATCATTGGAAGCCCTTTATCTAATGCCTATTTGCATTTCTGAGCACCTGTCAGTGACTGAGCACCTGTCAGTGACTGAGCACCTGTCAGTGACTGAGCACCTGTCAGTGACTGAGCACCTGTCAGTGACTGAGCACCTGTGGAGGAAGTGGACGCGGGCACACCTTGGCTGCCGCTGCTCCTCGTACTTTTTGCTTTTTGAAGCCTTTTTTATTACTTTCTGCTGTTTTTTTTCACCGAGCCTTGTTGGACATTTCTACCTTTCTCGATTGCAGAGTGCGACAGGCGTAAGCCTGTGTACAGCACCTGTACAAGCGGACGCGGACATTTCTACCTTTCTTTGAACTTTTCTACCTTTCTTGAACGCAGAGTGCGGCAGGCGCAAGCCTGTGTACAGCACCTGTGTGAATCGGACGCGGACATTTCTACCTTTCTGTGATTAAGTTTTGTGTTTTAGTTAGTTAGTTTTAGAGCAACTGTCTTTTCTGACTGCGTTGTGGATCTGCAAACATAAGTTGCCGGTCAAAGCAGATGACCGCTTGTCCTGAGCCTGGGTCTGCTAGAGGTTTCTTCCTTCTAAAAGGGAGTTTTTCCTTTCCACTGATGCCATTGTGCTTGCTCAGGATGGGAGATCGTGGCGAAGCCAAGATTTGACTTGTTTGCTAGTCTAACCGGGATTTTAATAATAGTAGGGGCTGCTAGCTCCCGCTAGCTTCAACACGAATTTAGCTTCGAGTATCACGTAGCTGCACTTATTGTTCGCTTACCTGCTGCCTCTCTCAACTTCCTGTGTCCTCTGGACTGTTCTGGACTCTCTCCTGTACTCCTTCAAGGTAATGCTCGTTCGAGTTACCTCTCTCTGCTTCTTGTTATATCTTTTTCGGAGCCGTGGGCCTGCTGCTAGCGGCTAGCTCTGTGCTAGCCTCCACCGGCTCGTGGATGTTGACGTATTCCGCTTCGCAGTTGTTTGAACTTAACAACTGCTCCATTCCTCTTTCTATTTCCACCATCAAACAACTGGGACTTCTGCGTAGACCTCGTTACATCTGTAGTGGACCTACCCAGGGTCAAATTAAGGTTTTTGAACTGTCCAGTGATGACCTTTACTGACCTCTCAGTAAAGCAAGACATTTACTACAAAATTATTCATTTAGCTATAATCTGATAACATAGTCACCAATAAGAGACTATTTCTATCTTTGATTTTAGGCTGATGTGATCAAAAGAATAACTTTTGTCATTTTCATGATGTGTGCTTTTAAGCTGTGTTATTCTGTGAGAGTTAAACTGTGTTTCACTGCTGTGTCAAAGGTGCAATCTCGGGTCACAGAGACTTCTTTTAATTTTGTTAATTCAAATGTTATCAAATGAATAATTTTATTTGTAAGAGCATCAGTACATTTTAATGTCAGATAAATCAAATACTCTGCTTAATTCAAAATGTTGTACATGGAGGATTTCTCCTCTCCTCTCGAACTTGCATGTGAAGATAAAAGGAACACTTTATCTCATTCATTTTAGCTTGAGCTCAGGACAATCTAGACACCCAAAGACTTTTGTTTTTGTCCTATTTAATAATCAAGCTATTATCATTAATAGGTCCCATATGTGATGCTTAATGACGTTGTTTTAATCAAACCAACAGTATTTTGTTAAAGTGTTAAAGCAAAGGAATCAGTTTTATGATAAAATGCTGACATCTGAAACTAACACTTTATCTTTCTGACAAACTAATCTTTTGACCCCCTTTCAACATGTTGATGTCATCCTCACATCAACTTATGATGCCATTCGGCCAATCAGAAAGAACACATTTTCTGGGTCACGTCTCAGTTAAAACCTTCACATCTTACTTTCTCTTGGGAAGTCTGCTGGAGTAAGCCTCAAACTATGGTCTTCTCCAAAGAACTGATGATCGTCTAGTCACACGCTAAGGACACGTCATTCAGTTAAAAGATTTATAACATGCCTGTTATAAATCTATTTCAAGCCGTGAAAAGCTCTCTTTTATTGACATTCCTTTAAGGAACGTCTTATCTTGGAAACACCACCAGGAGCTGCCGTTACTTTCGGTTCGAGTCAAGGCGCACGTCTGGAGACGCTGAGAATGGTAAACGAACTGACCAAACTGGACCGAGGGAGACTGACCATCTTCACGAGGTAACAAGTCGTCAAATGCTTTGCCAAGGGTACCAACGTGTAGCTTTAATCGGCCGGAGAACTGCCATGTTTCTGGTTAAAACACATCAAGATAACTCCCTGACTCTTAACTTTTCTTCCTCCATAAATTTCTCCTCCTAAATCTTTCCCTCTCTATCTAAGCTGGAAACTATTTTAAGCTGAAATGCCCACAGACTAAATATGTTAACATCCAATATTTATGTCTGTTGTGTTGAATTTAAGTTTGCTGACGTATTAATTTGAAAGAAAGTGAAATCATGTCAATCAAGTGTAATGGTGTTAATTTAGTTGATTTATTTTAAATAAATGATAGTGTCTCTTTGACATATCAAACTAAGTTAACGTCTTTGTCACTTAATGGCTTTGTGTATTTATCCATCATAAAGATCACAGAAATATTGGGTAAACTGAAAAAGAACAGAATCCGTGAATTTACTATTCAATCTGAATAAGTAGATTAATTAAGGATAAAGAGGTCAGTATTAATATTGACCTCCTCATAATTCTTACATCTGGTGGCCTTCGTACGTGGTTCTGAAAGTTTATTGATTTCTGTGGTTTCTCATGAACTGTAACGTCATGTTTGCATAAGTGGATCCAAGTTTTAAACTCTGAGGATAATGATTTTGGCTGGAAGTGTTCAAAGCAGGCAGATTCTGCATGTTTTTATCATTTGAAGCTGTGAGATTATTATTGTTTCAACTCTGTTAGACGCTGTTGGAAGCATTCAGGTGAAGTTTTGTCAGCCGTGGTCTGTGGTGGTTCTGGTCCTGGTTCGGTCCAGTTCACGCAGACTCCTGTACAAAGCTTTGTTTGACCGCCGAGTCAAAAGCCTGAAAGCTAATTTAACATCTACAAGATTGCTGTTGTGGTATTTTACATTTTAGAGCAGGTCAGAGAAGCATATTACTGTAGAACGTAGTCGGATAGTGGTTCTGTTCAGACCCGAGTTTCTGATCCACGACGAAGTGGACCAGAACCGACGTTGACGCGCTCCGAGAGAGTCCGTGTTTGTTCAACAGCTGCAGTGCTGTGTTACTGAGCGTAACTAAGTTGGCCTGTCTAGGTGTGTTCGCCGCATGTTTCAGAATTTTGGAAAGTTAATTTGTAGCGTCTGAGTTGTTTTAAGAGTCTATAAAGTTGTGGTCTGTTGTGCGAGCTAACGTTAGAGCTACGTGTCCAAGTACACGTTTGTTTATGAGCTGTGATTGGATGAAACGAGAGCTGGGAGCTGTCAATCACTCGTAGCGAACGCTGATTCGCTGTAGTGGGAACGCACGCCGTTGCGACCAACCCACTTTGTCGTCATTTCCGGTACTTCATTGGTCGAAGGTTAGAAAACTACATTTACCATGGTTGCTTGGGAAAAGGACTACAAGCACTGTGATTGATTGGTTGACGTCACGTATCTGTGTAGCGAGCTCCGCCTCGCTCAGCACAGCAGAGCTGGTGACGCGCTGCGTCGACCCGCCTATTTGTGTCGTCATTTCCTGGTGCACTTTGAGTGACGAACAGTCACGTTCACAAAAAACATCATAAAAAGTCAGCATTTTTATGGTGAATTACCAGCTTTTAAAATTGTTCTGTACACAAACAAAAACTCCTGTTTATTCCAAATACAAATTTTAGAATAACAGAGGTACAGACAAACAATTTATGCTCATTTTAAATACTGAAGAGCTTTATAATGACACTCAAAAGGGAATTTTTATTTGATTTTCAAATTAAATAAAAAATAAAAAAATGATGGAGAACAGAGAATTTCCACATTAAGCTCTTCACATCTCTGAATTTTAAACAGAATTGGTGCACAACTGCACATTTTTAGTTAAAAATGGCATTTTTAACGTTTTTCTGTGTAAAATTAATGACTCCAGTTTATTTTAAATAAAAAGTTTAAAATAACAAACAAAAAGCATCTGCTGACTTGATTTTCACAAAAATCAAAACAAAGATAGCAGAACAAATTTGAGGATGTCAAATGACAACAAATTAATAAAAATCACTGATTTTTATTTGGAATAACATCTGTAATGTTATGTTGAGCATACAAAAACTCCAGTTTATTTTAAATAAAAAAATATTTAAAATAACAAACAAGAAATCCTATTTTCACTCCTGATAACTGTCAAAATACAGCAAAAACAGTTTAGCCAAACTGCAATACATCTTTTTAAGGCATGATGGAGCAGCTTCCTGGGAACATTTTAGTGTGAATATTGCATTTATTTCAAATCTTTTAAAAAGTGTTTGAGTAAGTAAAACGAAAATCATGTTTGTGTTAGTTAGTAACTGTTGTTAAAAAATAAGTTATATATAAAGTTAACACTGCAAGGGCATTTAACTTTTACAATTCATTTAAGGGTAAACCCTGAAAGAAGGTACCTATGAATAGAAATACTTATTACACGGTGAAACACTTAAACCACACAGCTGGTTAGTTTGATTGACTCAGTGCTACATTAAAAGTGAAGATTTATTTGCACACATTAAAATACGAACTGTCTTATTGATTTTCACAAAAATCAAAACAAAGATGGAAGTTCAAGAAGGTGCGCGTCCAAGGCTCATACAGTATGTGCCTCTAGTAGACTCATACATCACAGGGTACCAAGAGGGACCCCGAAGCCGAGGACCTGCTCCCCCTGCACCTCGCACAGAGAGAAAATCTCTCTCATTGTGTGGTGACTACTTAGCTGCCCGAAATGTCTTGCAGGAAAAAGATGAACATCCTTTGCATTTCTTTGACAGGATTTTCAAGGCGTATGCAGGTGACATAAAGGAACCAGGCCTGGAAGAGCAGACGCTTTTCAAATCTGTTTTCAGAAATAATCTAATCTCTGATATTAGATTCAAGTTGCCATTGTACACCTGGTGTGAATTAGAAGTAACATCTTTGGATGAAATAAAACGGGGTGTTGTAAAGGTTTTTTACGCTAATATGCAAGGCAAGGCTGAAGTTTTCAAGCTGCTCGAAGCAAAGCTTGAATTGATAAGGAAGAAGAGCAAACGAGAAAGAGAAGAACTTCTCAAAAAAGGCCTTGAGTTACAACGTCAGTTTAGACAAAAAGCCTTGAAACAGTGTGCTGTAACTGCGGCTGAGGCTCACATGCGATGCAAAACACCCTCTGAGGTGTGCCCAGGTCAAAAGGTCATATCCCAGTCGCTAAAAATAGAAGAGGTTCTCTCTCCTATGGAAAGCGAGAATAAACACTGTCGTATCAAAGGCCCTCTGACCTCAGAGGAGATGGAGAACATACGTCAGTTGTTAGAAGAGTTGGATAATGCACGCAAGCATAAACAAGATTTTCAAACTGACATACACCGAAATGTTGGTACCAGTTGGAACAGTGACTCAAAATGGTTTAAAGGGAGCCCCGCCCCTGAAGCACCTCAGATTGAAAAATCTGAGACAAGCAACGAACCACAAAAGGTAGGTGTTCACTCTCTAAGAGACCCACAACGGTTCAGATCGAACCAGATGGGTGAAAACCGAGGTCAATTTTACAGGATTGGTCCACCCCTTAATTGGTAATTGTAGCTGATCTAAACCATGATAGCTTACATACCAGGTGCATATAGGTAAGGCTTAATGTAAAATCCCAATCATAAGCCCACCTTAAAAAACCACATAATTGCATGACACATAGAACCAGAGTGGCACTGACTGGAAACCAACCAGCCAACAACCTTCGATGTGGGGACCTGCAGCTCCAACGCTTGGTCTTCAACCTTCATCCAAGGGTCGCCTCCTCTGCGTCAATCGAGGGATCCCCTCTACATGCTGATAAAAACAATTGGTGCTGATCAATCAACAAAACTAATCGTTGTGGATTTACTGCTGTGGAATTACCGCTGTGGATTATAAGACTTTGCTTTCCAAGGGATCACAGACTTTGTTTTCCAAGAGTTAACAGACTTTGTTTTCCAAAGGATTAAAAGCTTTTCGCAATGGGATTACCTACGAACAGTATGGAATTTCCAAAAACTTTATGGGATTATAATTTTTGATTTTTTTTTTCCACTTGCTGGATTACTTCAAGATCAAAGACAGTTCAAGGTTTCCTTTCGTGTTGGACCCCATCCCCAAGGACTGGCGATGGCTTCCAAAAGGGGGGAGATGTAGTGGACCTACCCAGGGTCAAATTAAGGTTTTTGAACTGTCCAGTGATGACCTTTACTGACCTCTCAGTAAAGCAAGACATTTACTACAAAATTATTCATTTAGCTATAATCTGATAACATAGTCACCAATAAGAGACTATTTCTATCTTTGATTTTAGGCTGATGTGATCAAAAGAATAACTTTTGTCATTTTCATGATGTGTGCTTTTAAGCTGTGTTATTCTGTGAGAGTTAAACTGTGTTTCACTGCTGTGTCAAAGGTGCAATCTCGGGTCACAGAGACTTCTTTTAATTTTGTTAATTCAAATGTTATCAAATGAATAATTTTATTTGTAAGAGCATCAGTACATTTTAATGTCAGATAAATCAAATACTCTGCTTAATTCAAAATGTTGTACATGGAGGATTTCTCCTCTCCTCTCGAACTTGCATGTGAAGATAAAAGGAACACTTTATCTCATTCATTTTAGCTTGAGCTCAGGACAATCTAGACACCCAAAGACTTTTGTTTTTGTCCTATTTAATAATCAAGCTATTATCATTAATAGGTCCCATATGTGATGCTTAATGACGTTGTTTTAATCAAACCAACAGTATTTTGTTAAAGTGTTAAAGCAAAGGAATCAGTTTTATGATAAAATGCTGACATCTGAAACTAACACTTTATCTTTCTGACAAACTAATCTTTTGACCCCCTTTCAACATGTTGATGTCATCCTCACATCAACTTATGATGCCATTCGGCCAATCAGAAAGAACACATTTTCTGGGTCACGTCTCAGTTAAAACCTTCACATCTTACTTTCTCTTAGGAAGTCTGCTGGAGTAAGCCTCAAACCATGGTCTTCTCCAAAGAACTGATGATCGTCTAGTCACACGCTAAGGACACGTCATTCAGTTAAAAGATTTATAACATGCCTGTTATAAATCTATTTCAAGCCGTGAAAAGCTCTCTTTTATTGACATTCCTTTAAGGAACGTCTTATCTTGGAAACACCACCAGGAGCTGCCGTTACTTTCGGTTCGAGTCAAGGCGCACGTCTGGAGACGCTGAGAATGGTAAACGAACTGACCAAACTGGACCGAGGGAGACTGACCATCTTCACGAGGTAACAAGTCGTCAAATGCTTTGCCAAGGGTACCAACGTGTAGCTTTAATCGGCCGGAGAACTGCCATGTTTCTGGTTAAAACACATCAAGATAACTCCCTGACTCTTAACTTTTCTTCCTCCATAAATTTCTCCTCCTAAATCTTTCCCTCTCTATCTAAGCTGGAAACTATTTTAAGCTGAAATGCCCACAGACTAAATATGTTAACATCCAATATTTATGTCTGTTGTGTTGAATTTAAGTTTGCTGACGTATTAATTTGAAAGAAAGTGAAATCATGTCAATCAAGTGTAATGGTGTTAATTTAGTTGATTTATTTTAAATAAATGATAGTGTCTCTTTGACATATCAAACTAAGTTAACGTCTTTGTCACTTAATGGCTTTGTGTATTTATCCATCATAAAGATCACAGAAATATTGGGTAAACTGAAAAAGAACAGAATCCGTGAATTTACTATTCAATCTGAATAAGTAGATTAATTAAGGATAAAGAGGTCAGTATTAATATTGACCTCCTCATTAATTCTTACACATCCATAGAAGCTCTCGAAAGAAAACCGTTTATTCTCAAGCGAACTCGGATTCGATTAGTGCTGTCTGGACTGAGAGACGTGTCGCACCTCGATGGCGTCATCAGAACGCTGCGTCTGTAGACCTTTGTAGTCCTCTGCGCACGAAGTGGCGAGGAAAACGTGGAGTGGACTTCAGTCTGCTTAAACCGGTTCAAAAAGCTCCTATTCCAACTGGTATTAAATTAGAACTTTTCAATGTGCAGTCACTTTCCAACAAGTCATGTTTAATTCATGATCACATTCTGGAGAAGAACTTGGACCTCATGTGTCTTACAGAGACGTGGCACCAACCAGAGTGTTCAGTTCTCTGAATGAGGCGTGTCCCTCTGGATACAGTTATCTGCAGAGAGCCCGCAGCACTGGCCGCGGTGGTGGTCTGGCTGTAATTTATCGCAGTAATTTAAAATTGTCTCATCTGTCTTCTCAGGACTTTTCCTCTTTTGAATGTCTGGCTTTCAGCTTCAAAGCCCCACTCCTGATGAATGTTATATTAATTTATAGACCTCCCAAACCGCATGTTTCATTTAACTCAGAGATGCATGACCTCCTCACTTTTTTCTGCACCTCCCCTGTGAAGACTATTTTTCTTGGCGACTTAAATATCCACGTGGACAATTCTTCTTCACCTCTGGCAACAGATTTTAAGTCTCTTCTGGACTCTCTTAATCTCACTCAACATGTTGACGCCCCTACGCACAGCA
>JBBPBX010088383.1:0-14505 GCA_038048925.1 Garcialebias charrua
CAACAATTCGGCCACTGTCCCAAATTCAACTGCGTACAGACAAAGTCCAGTCTCGTGATGAAGTCTGGTTCTTCAAGTTAAAGTTAATTATACACGTTTGGTTTGATCTGACGACACAGGTTTCAGTTTGAACAGACGCTTGTTTGTGTGCGGGACGGTCCCCGCCGCTCGGTCTCGGGCCGAGCCACGTGCTCGTGGGTTGGACGCGTGCTCTTGGTTTTTTCCTTCGTGTGTGTGTCGTCGTGGGCTGTTCGTGTTTCATTTTCTTTTTTTTTTTTTTGGAGGGGGGTCAAACGTCTTCGATTGGGTTGTGGGTTTCGCAGCCGCTGGTTTCGTTCGGACGGTTTCCGTCCGCCCGTTGCCAGAGGAGGGAGACGTTCGCTCGTCGGCCCGTGTTCGTTGTTCGTTTCTGGGTGCGCTCGCTTCAATCAAAGTGGCTGGGCTCGCGGAGACGTTCTGTTTGCACGTACCACGTTAGGGAAGTTCCCGGCTTCCTGTGACATCACTGCGTGAGTGAACGCTCCGTGCCACTTGTTTTTGGTTGTCGAGCGTCCTCTTGCCCGGTCTGTCGCGGGACGGACCGGATGTCACTGGGGTGAGTGAGGCCTCCGTGAAGCGGTGTATCGCGGGAATACATCGCCGTCACGTGGTAGGAACGTCTTCCAGGTGTGCCCTGTGGCGAACTTGCTACTCGCCGTGGTGGAATTTGTACTGGAGGCGTGACCCTTTGTGGTCAGAGGGGGGAGCCCGCCTGTTCTTTGAATCTGGCGGTGCTGATTGGTTTTTGTGTTTCAGCCATTTTGCATGCTTCTGTTCTCGTTTCTTTTGTTTTTTCGTGTTTAATTAATGTCAAAGGAGGGAATCTTTGTATATACTGTATACCCATTTTCTGTGTTTTTAATTGTCATTAATTGTTTGTGTTGACTCAGAGAGTGTGAAGTGAAGTTTTCCTTCTTTTCAGTGGTGAATGGTGCTGCCATATTTTGCTTGGACGCCAGGTGGCGGTGTTGTCTAACAGGGGGACAAGTCTGATCACAGTGGTTTTTCCTCAGGCTTGTCCCTGTGTTTATCTGACACAGCTCATCTGTGAGTGTTTGTGGAATAAAACATTTTGGGTGAATGAGTTTGCTTGGAGGCAGATATGGCACACATGCAGGATAAAAAGGACCAGGAACAAGGAACCATTCGTGAACTATTGCTTAGAATCCAAGCGGAAATCAGATTTTTACAAACCGTAAACACGGCGAGGTGTAAAAAATGGGAGAGGCTATTATCAAAAATTGTTTAGGAAGCAGACGGATCAACAGAAAATTTAGCTCATTTAGTCCTGACCAGAGTTATACAACACAAACAACAGCTCAATGAAATTGGAACAGAACTGGCTAATTGTAAAACATTTGCGGACTATCAACAGGTAATTAAGAAATATAATGAACAGTTAAAACAAGTTGAAATACATGAACAATTATGGTTAATGACGGAAAGTGTACAGGAATTAGGAAACACAGAGAACAGTTCACTTTTAAAAGATCCAAAGCAGTAGGGGGTGGAAAAAGAGCAGTCAGACGTCGCCACCTACAGGAGGTTGAAACAAGTTGCAAGGACTGATGGGGAGTTGAGAAAGTGAGAAGGGTGACGGGATATTGTGTCAGAAGACAGTAAACTGAAAGTTGAGAGACAGAAGAAAGGAAACAGTAAGTACAGACAGAGGACATGTGGGGATGTTGAGATGAAGGGCAGGGGGAAGTGACAGAAAGGACTTGGAGGTGACAGAGAAATGGCCAGGAATGTGGAATAATATGAAAAATATTCATATTGGGAATGATGTGGATGAAAGTGAAGACAGAGGGAGATAGGTGAACACGAGAGTGAACAGCAAGTGAAGACAGAAAAGAGCAAGCAGGAAGTTAAGACAGGAGAAAGTGAAAAGGAAGTTGACACAGAGAAGAGCACAAGGAAGTTGGGACAAAGACAGGAATCAGGAAGCAGAGACAGAAGGCAGGAGGTAAGAGACGGAGAACATGAGGTGGTGCTAAAAATAATAATAATAAAAAGCTTATTTGGGGGATTTTAAGAGATGGACAATTCATCAATTAGACGAACACGAAAGTTCTGGAAGGTAGGAGACGACGTTGCTGAGTTGGATGTGGGACAATTTTGGGTTTAGGTTAAGTTTACTTTAAATTAGACGTGAAAAAAAATTTTGAACCGTTGTACAGACCAGATCCAACGAGATGTGTTTTCTGGGAGACAAATGCCGAAAGAGACCGGACAGATATAGCTTTTGAATTTTGGTCTAGTACTATATTGGCGTTATTATTTAGACTATTTTCTTTTTTTCTTCCACAGCCTGACAGCACACAGTTGGTGGAGGGGGAGCATGAGACAGGCAGACCTCTTTCTTACAGAACACATAATGTAATTTTTCATGAGCTAGGATTCAGTCAAATAAATGTAACACCTGCGTTTGGTGTCAAGGGATTGGGGTTATCGGTTATGGTTCAATTGAGCTTGAATGCATAAAGTTGACACCGACATGGTTCATTGTGACTCCGCGAGCGACAGCTGACAGCCATGTTGAAAGACAAAGACAGTTAAAGGGGCAAAAGGTGAAGAACTGTCATTCAAACAAGAGAATGTCCATGAACTTCCTTAGCCACATTTCCAAAGCAGAGACTTTGACAAAAGAACTGTCCAAGACACAAACAGATGTAACCATCAGCAAACACAAAGTGAAATCAAGTGAAGTCAGGGCTTGGGGCACCCTGCACGGCTACCAGAACGAGGTTGCTGGTCACTGAAGCTGACAAAGGCTGAACAATGAACGAGTTCACACGACCAGAGCGAGAGCACGTGAAACAGCTGTCTGGAGTCACCCATTCCAGCAATCAGTGAAGGTGTCGGCCTACCATTCGATCAGGTTGAATCGGACGTGAGCCTTAGTCTCAGGATCCAAACGTGAAGTGCATTGTTTAATGATACACATAAGAGCAAGTAGGACATGCCCCCGCATGTCACATAATTATTAGGTTAATACTGATTTGTGAGCTCTGTTTGCCTACTTCTCCCCGTTCCTGAAGGCTCTGAAACAAAATAATAAGGCTCTCATCCTGAGACCTAAAGCAAAATGAGATTTATGAATATTTTCACAGGAAAAATTGGTGTCACCACAATTATTCATGTTAGGCTTTAAAAGTTAGATAATTAATGGCATTTTTCCTCGAGGGAATGCATTTCCAGGAGTCTGGTGGGGTACAACGGATGAGTTGGAATTCAAGACTATAGCTAAGCCGCATAAATTGGATCGTTAATAAGTTCAGACAGGATCAATAAAGTAGGAACAAGCTTTCAAAGATGAGGAGAGCACAGGTTGATGACAAGGCGAGAACAAATTTGCAGGATGAACAAATACATGAGGCGCACGTGGTGGTCGGTGAGGAAAGTGGTTTCCGGGGACAGGAAGGGCGGCTCAGTGCTGGTTTGGCAGTGCTTCAGACAGATCAGAGTTTTCACATGCTGGTAGGTGCGACTCTTCAAGGGGAACACATTCAGCACAGAGGGCACAGGCAGGGCTCTGTGTAGACTTTGGGTGCAACACACATTGAACTCGTTCAGTGGACAAGAGAGGGTTTTGGACAGCAAAGGGAACAAATGACACATGAAGCAGACCAACACACAGACACTTCCTAAAAATCAAGAGTAAACTGTAAAGCTGATTTGAAAGCAAAAACATCCGGATACATCAATTGGAACTAAAATGTGGTCATAACACCAGAAGACAAGGGCGGATCCTGAAGAGAGACACTGGGAACCGGACCATGGAGCTGAAGTGGGGCAGGATGGATTGTGAATGGAAGAGAAGAAGACTTTGAGGAGCAACCAGGACTTGCGCATGTGGGTGCACACCAGAGGAAGAGAAATGTCGTCCGCTGGTGGCACACACACATTTAGATTCTCTGATCAGAACATTTGTGCACGAATGCGCCGTGCGTTCATTGCGTAAGGCTCAACAGACGAGGAGGTCGCGTGAACAAGGAAAATTTCCGACCGTGATGACACCAGGTCACGAGATAATAATTGGTTGCACCGACATGCTCGAACCGGGAAAAGGTTTCAGAAATTTACTGGTTGGCGTTGCCGCACTCACCGGCTGACCAGAGGCATAACAAAAAAAAGAGAAGACAACAAAACGGTGCTAAAATTTTTAATCAATTGTTTCATTCCAAGTCATGGTTTTCCTGTAAAAATCAGATCAGATAATGGTACACATTTCAAAAATGCAGATCTAGTGAATGTTGGAAATACTTTAGGCCTCAAACATGTTAGTGCACTTTTAAAACAGAATTGGTTAAAATCTGTGCACAGACTAAAATTAATTAACTTGGGGCTTTACCAAATGGCCATTAGGACTGAGAGCTTCTGTGAATAGGGGTTCAGGATTGTTAAAATGTCGCATACAATGTACTTTGAGATATTAATAGTTGTTTGTCCAGCTTCCATCTACAGATCTTTGGATCCGTCACACCTGAGATTGCAAGGCCTGAACAAGGCTGGAAGGCCCACTGACACCCTGGGTGCTTCTCAGGGTCTCTAAGAGAGAGTGACCTGAGCCAAAGTGGGCGCGCAAATCTAAGTTGTTGAAGCGCCCATCATAAGCAGTGCGCCAGAGAGGGAGAGGTGTAGCCAGAGTGATCCAGAGGAAGAGTCTCAAAGGTCATCACATCAGGTCGAGGCAGCTCTGAAGGAGCAGCAAAGCTGAGAGCTCCGGCTTTGCAACTGGAGCGAGTGGTCCACACGAGCGGTGGGCTGTCTTGCATCTTCATCCTTGAGAACGTGTTCGAGGAAGGTGTGGGCTTCTGTTGCTTCATCGTTTCACCTCATCCGTGGAAGTCATCTGTTCGTGAGGTGGTGGTCTGGTTCGAGTGGGGAAGCATCCTGAAAAACACCATTGTTCTTGCTGTGGGAAGTCATCCTGAAATGCATCTTTGTTCTTCCTTTTAAGAGCGGACCAGAGACGGTAGGGAAGTTCCCCCTGGCCGCTAGCCCGTCTGCCTTGTTGCCTTGAGAGGGAAGAGCCAGCTGCATTTGTGCAGCTTCAAAAGGCAGAATAACAGCAAGAGGAGCAGAAGAGAGGGGGGTATCCATCCTTTTGGGTAGGGGCAGTTTGCTTGCCAGGGGAACGGGGTATTGAACATAGCCCAACTGGCTTATCATCTTCAGCAATCTGCAGCCCAAAAAGGGTGGTGGCGTATCGACGCCCACGTGGCCTCTGAAGAGTGCATTGTTCAGCAAAGATCTGAGGAGAACAGAAATCATGGTGTTATATTAAAATCAGAAGGATTAAAACGGTGTTTGAAATTTTACAGGTGTTTCTATTTTTGCATTTTTAAAATCATTAAGGGTTTGGGTCAATCATCAAAATTTTATACTTTAAACTTTAAATTTCACATTTTAAGGATCACACATTTAAGATTAGAGATTATATTTCACCTTTAGTGTTAAATTACTGTTACATTTTATGCTCTATTACTATTTCTTATCTTAGAGTTGATTTAGTTGTCAATGATTCGCTACTATATTTTAGAGAGTCAGAGTCAGAGAGTCAGAGAGAATTTATTGTCATTTGCACCGCATGTAGTACATGTGTTGAAAACGAGATTATGTACACAGGGTCCCAGTTACATCCAACAACAAATGCAAGAGAAATACAATAATAACATCTAGGATTAACTAAGAGAGACATCACATCAGCTAGTAATACACTAAGCCCTAATGTAGTAGAAAAACATCATTATAAACAGCAGCACGAACATGAGCAGATGGTCACAGATGAACGCAGCAACAAGAAACAGATCAGTATCAGTATGATGTGACATTTTGCAGTGTTTATTCTTATTATTTATTTATTCATGAGTCTGACAGCCTCAGGGTAGAAGCTGTTCCTCAGTCTAGTGGTTCTACATTTGATGCTCCTCAACCTCCGTCCCGAGGGGAGTGGTGCAAAGAGTGAGTGTGCTGGGTGAGTGAGGTCTTTCATGATGCAGGTGGCTCTTTTTCTGCATCTGGAGGTGTAAATGTCTGTGATGGTGGGGAGACTGACTCCCACAGACTTCTGTGCAGCCTTCACCACTCTCTGCAGAGCTTTTCTCTCTGCAACTGTGCAGCCTCCATGCCACACGTTGATGCTGGAGCACAGGACGCTCTCCACTGCACACCTGTAGAACGAGGTGAGGACTGGGCTTCTCAGACCGGCTCGTCTCAGCCGTCTGAGGAAGTAGAGTCTCTGATGACCTTTCTTGATCAGGCTGGTGGTGTTATTGCTCCAGCTGAGGTTATCATTCATGTGTACACCCAGGTATTTGTAGCTGGAGACCACCTCCACCGCAGATCCACCTATATACAGTGGGGTGTGGGTGTGTTTGTTCCTTCTGAAGTCCACAATCATCTCCTTCGTCTTCTTCACATTCATGTGAAGGTTGTTCTCTTTGCACCAGCTCTCCAGATGTTCCACCTCCTGTCTGTAGCTGGATTCATCATTATCTGTGATGCATCCCACCACAGCTGTATCATCTGCAAACTTAACAATATGACAGCCTGGATGTGTGGCTGTACAATCATATGTGAGCAGAGTGAACAGAAGAGGGCTCAGCACACATCCCTGAGGAGAGCCAGTGCTGAGGGTGATGGTGGAGGAGGAGAAGTTGTGGATCTTCACGGACTGTGGTCTGTCTGTTAAGAAGTCTAAGACCCAGTTACAAATAGAGGGGCTTAGTCCAAGTGTGGATAGTTTGTCTATCAGAGTTTGGGGGATCATGGTGTTGAAGGCAGATGTGAAGTCCACATTTAACTTTACAACTTAACTTTCCATTTAACTTTACATTTTAACTTTTCTCTATATTCAATTAATTTACTACTCTCCTACGGTTAGAGGTTAACACAACAACACATACACTTACAGCCAGGTCTAATCTTCAAGGGTTTGGAGTTACATTTTTTATTTTCAGGGGTAAAAACGAATGAGTATTAAGGGGTTTCATCTATTTCTTACTTCTGGTTTAAAATTTATTGGGAGAGTGAGGTGTTCATTATAAGACTGTATTTTTTCATTCATTCATTCATTCAACCTTTATTTATACAGGCTAGCCTCGTTGAGTCACGGGGACTCATTTACAAGAGGGACCTGTCTCACTCACACCAAACAACCATCCACTCTCACACTCACACCTAGGGTCAATTTAGAGTCCCCAATCAGCCTAACAAGCATGTTTTTTGGTCTGTGGGAGGAAACCGGAGTACCCGGAGTGCTTTGTGCTTTCTTGCAGGTGCGGATCCAGTGATTTCCTGTGTAGATAAAAAAAAAAAGGAGAAAAAGAAGATTTTGTGAACTTTGCATGCGTTTGGTGTTTGGACTTTCAACACTGATTTTATCATATGTGTTTACCTTTTCAGGTTCTGCAGATTTAACTGAGAAGGGGGTTAATTTGTGTTTCTGTTGCATCACATTTCAGGGTTCAAAGTTTGACACTGTAGAGGATTTTGGACTAGGTCAAGCATGGCTGAGGGGAAGAAGAGGCTAATTGTGGCAGGAGGTGTGGGGTCATTGATTTTCGTTTCCATCATTCTGGTGTTGGAATTTTACTGTGTTATACCAGGACGTCCGAGCTGTCGTCCCGTACCTCATCAGAGGGACAAGAGAGATATCTTCATGCAGGGGGCGTGGACCCAGGTACAGGATGCTGATCATCTGTCATTGAATTTGTCTGAAATTTTTCAGAGGAACTCTTGGTACAGGTATGCTCAGTTCTTGGCCAGAGGGCGCCACAAGTCCGAGTCTTATATCTGTACCCCACTTCCTGTTGCTGAATCACAACTGCCATTGCGTATTAAACCTCTTGACCGGTTGCTGTCATTCTGTGTTCTGCAGATTAACTCCAGAGGATTCTTCAGGGAGCACCTGCAATGTCAGCCTGAGTGGTGCAAATTGAGTACATTATCACAGCCGATGGTGTTAGCTCAATTTGTTGATTGGCCATCCAGTGGACAGTTTCCTGTCTGTGTACACCGCATCCATCATCAGGACTCTTATCAGGTGGTAGTGGGGTCACTCCCTGAGGAGAGGTGCCGAGCGGTATACCGCCCAGGAGGGGAGTTCATGGGCGTGCCTGGCAGCAATGGTAGGTATCTGGTTGAGGCTCTGGCCTGGCTGTGTGGACATGAGGTGCTTCTGACCTTGCCAGCAAACTGGACTGGGTGCTGTGCACCTGTTGAGGTTACAGACGAGTCGTACCTGGTATCTTTGAGTAATGGTTCCCATTACGTTTGACAGTCGAAGACTTCTGACGTCAGTCAGCACGAGTCTTCTTGGGGTTTAGAGGTTCCGGTGGAATGGAAGCGTTGCTTCTTCCCGGGATCAACAGTCGGCGAGCACCTGTTGCGCGTGGAGGCCTTAGATTACCACTTTGGGATGTTCATTTATGGGTCGGTACGGGTGTTAGAGACCACCTCCGCAGAGCTGAGGGCCCTGCTTATTGTGTCTTTACATTGTACATTGTTGTTGGATTTGTTCACGGCGTCTGGAAATGGAGTGTGTGAGATGGTTGGTAAGAACACCTGCTGTACTTATATACCTGATGTGTCTGTTTCAGATCCACAGGTCAGAGTGACAATGGCCCTGCGCCAGCTGAGAGAGCTTCAGTAGCATCCGACAGAGGAGGCGCCTACAGGACTGTGGCATGCACTGTCTTGGTTCACTAGAGGGTCATGGCCTCAGGTGCTGGTCAAGCTCATGGCCTTGCCACTGGGGATTCTTGTTCTGTTCTGCCTATTTATGGGGTGTGTGACACCTTGTGCACGAGCGAGGATCTTAAAGGTGATTGCTCTTAGGGAGGTGGATGATTTTGGGATGGCGTTTCCCTTGGTGTAGGCTAGGTGCAGACCATTGCCTGCTGCACGAACTCACCTGTATTTGGCGGAGAACAGATACCTGTAGTGGCGGGGTGGTGTTTGGAGATGGAATGGAGAGGTGTTGCATTTGTCCTAATGACATTAATTCTCTGATGATCTTGTTGTTTTTGGGTGTGTTTCATGGTTTTGGATTTTGTTTGGATGATTATTAATGGGGTCAGTTCGGGGTTGGTTTGGGATGTGATGAGTGTGTTTGGATGTTATTTTTGATGGTTGATTTTGGAGTCAGATAGAGGTTGGGTTGGATGTAGTTGATTTTTGGTTTAGGTGATTTTATTTGGTGTGGTGTCTTTTTGTTGTGGTGTTGGGATGGGGGTCCTCTTCGGGGGATCCAACTGGAGTCGTGAGGGTTGTTTTGACCTATTTTAATAAGTCAAGAGAGGGTGTGAAGAGTAATACACAGTTATATATGTTATTCTGATTGAAACTAATACACAACTGTTCTATAATTAATACACAAGTGCTCTATAATCAAGGTATTCACAACTGTTTTATAAATGTTTATGCAATCATGTCTTATGTGCCTTAAAGTAGCTTAGACAACATTATAAGACACACTTTTAGATCCAACAAATAGAAGGTGAACATGCTCAGGGGATAGATGCACTTTGCGCCTGCTCTGGTCTTCACAGGCCTTAGGGGGAAGGACAGGACACAACTCAAACTAAATATACAGTAATGCTGACTACTTATAAAACACACACACATTAGTAGACCACGAAGTGACCAATTAGTGTAACTGGACATTAATTTACATTAAAGATCATACACTACACACATAGATTAGAGCTGTTCTGATACTTTCTTACTGAGCAAACATGCAGAACAAAAGAGCTGACTTTCAGTAGACTTCTGCACCAGCCATATATCTCCAAGGTCGTATAACTGACAAACAAGAGATGCACCAGGTCTCTTATCAGTGCCCTAAGCCAATCAGAGGCCAGGAGAGACACAAACTGCATCGTGATATCCCCAAACTACACAGATTTGAGCAGCATTCTTTGAGAAGCTCGCCGCAGACAGGTCTGTGTTTTGCTCACCAATTCTCTGTGCACAAAGAATTGTTCTATTCATGCTGTACCTCTGTTAACCTGTAAACCTGTGTCTGTTCAATAAATCTTTATCATTTTACAAGAGAGACTGGTCATTGAACACCGTTGAGAAACCCCTTCAGGATGCAAACAACTCACCACCTTTTAATGCCAGAGGTTTAGACAGCTTATGCAGAGATTTAATAAAGTTGTAGCTGTTTTGGTTTATTGTCAAAAATAACATTACAGTATATACAACATTTATTGAGGATTGTTTGACCAGATTTGTTGTGGACGGCTCAGCTACCTCCACATATGTTTTAGTTCAATATGGAAATGACCGAGTTATGGCTATTTTTTGTGTCAGCCAATTTCTGCTGGCTGCGGTGGCCATCTTTATTTGGGGTAATTTCAAAAGTCAGTTAGCTGTAGATGACTCAATAATAATTTTCTGAGACTTCCATTAAAATCCATCCAGTGGCTCATAAGATATTTTGCTAACAGCTATACAGGTTTGACACCAACGACAGGGTTACGGTGTGGGCTATGGGGCTATGTCTGTGGCTGAGTGGTTAGAGTAGTTGTCCTCCAATGCAAGAGTTGGGCGTTTGAGTCCACCAGCAGTCTCATGCTGAAGTGTCCCTGCCCAAGACACTGAACCCTCACTGCTCCGGTGTGTCCCCTCAGTGTCTGAATGTGATAAAGCTCTATCATACACAGAGTAGAGTGCTGCGTGAATGAAGCACAGAGTCTAAAAAAGTTAAGTCTGGTCCTCTGGACATTCAAAAAACAAAACAAAACAAAAAAGTAGAAACATTTCGTCTTTCGTCCAAAAGACTTCTTCAGTCTGAGATGCTGTATTCAGCTCAGTCTTATAAATAGCACCCTCTCACAGTGGATCAACCAGGTTGTTGATGACAGCTGAAACCAGCTGCTCACATGATCAAGGAGGACCATCAGCCTAACGATGGATCATTAGCACCCTGATGGTTGTTTGCAGTGCTGGGCAGCGCTAATCCAAAAATTTGTTCCGCTATTTCTAAAGCGCTTATTAATTTATTTAGGTCCGCAATTTCAAAAGCGCTTATGTCTTAGGAAAACTCGCGGAAGCTAATTTTAAAAGCGCTAAAGTGCAAATGGCGAACTACTTTTTTTAATCCAGCAGATTTGACCATTTCGAGAAACAGTTAAGCTCAGGAACCCATGCATGTGCTATAAAGTCAGCTAAGAAATATATATATTTTAAGCGTTTATTTAGCTAAATTTTTTTCATTCATTCATTCAACTGAATATTATTATAAATATTTAGCTAAATTTAAAGAAATAAAGCTGTCCCACCACCCACGCGCATGAAATGGCTAACTACTTTTTTTAATCCAGCAGATTTGACCATTTCGTGAATTGGTTAAAGCTGCACTATGTAAGTTTGTAGTGCAGTCTAACTTTTCTAACAATATATTTTTAACATATTTCTTCACTCTGTCACTATCTACTGACAGACTGATGTTAGACAAAGTAATCTCTGAAAAAAACTATAGTCCCCTTGCTTCTCTATCAGCATTTATAAAAACACTAAAAACACAGAGTGACCCGGACAATGACCAGCCAATAAAAACAGAGTTGTTTGTCACGCCCCAACCCACGCCCCCGCCTGTCCCAGCCTCAGCGCCGCGCACGTTCTCATTCAAAGGATTGCAAAGCGATGCAGGACTGATTTGTATGTGACACAAATGTATTAAATATCCCTTCTTCATCCCAGAGCTGGACTTTTATTTTGTTTTTTTGCCAAAAGTCAAGTGATCGCTTCATCCTTCACTCACAGGAATGAGGAAATGGATTTGTCACGACTCACGAGCGAATTAAATCATGTCCAAAGTGGCTGGTGAAGCTCTGCTGATTTCAGGGTGTTTTTGTGTTGTTGGACGAGTGATTCATGGTTTTATTATATTTTTTAGAACGTTTTATTAACATATAATCACAGAACTTCGCAGCGCAGAGACAGGACATGTAGTGGGGGCAGAGCATTCCAGACCTGCACTGACAGACATGAGGAAGTCACGAGCGAATTAAATCATGTCCAACGTGGCTTTGTGAAGCTCTGCTGATTTCTGCTGGTTTTGTGTTGTTGGACAAGTGCTCCATGGTTTTATTATATTTTTTAAAACGTTTTATTAACATATACTGTAATCACAGAATATTGAAGCGCTCCGAGCGGACACACAGCAGGGGGCGGAGCTGCAGAACTCAAGTTCAACAGAGAACGGACTGTGGCTCCTCCTCAGAGCCATATATGGCTCTGAGGGGGAGGGAGCAGAATGCTTTTACCTGATGAAAATTTTTAGAAGTCCCAGCGTTCTACAGAAATTACATAGTGAACCTTTAAGCTCAGGAACCGTTGTGCTATAATGTCAGCTAAGAAATATATTTTTTATCAGCAAAGAAATAATTGTTTTTACCGTGTTTTCTTGTAAAGTAAGTCCTTCGTGCGGCCTTGCTTCTGTGGCCGCCATTTTGAGCAGGGCAAATGAGGTGCTGACGTGTCGCGTAGCGGTGAGTTGGTGACGCATAACAGGTAATGGCCAATAGCGCCCCTTAGGGCGGACCCCACTCTTAAATCAACCGGACGACTGCTCACGGACCACATCTGGGTCCGGTTGATTTAAGAGCCCGTAAATAAGTTTTTTCGTTTTTACTGATAGATAATTAGTTATTAGTGGTACTGCATTTTAAATAAAAATAGCGCAAATCCGCTTATGAATTATAAGAATTAGTAAATCCGCTATAACTCTAACAAGCTTAGGTCCGCTATTAGCGGATTAGTGCTTTAGCAGGCTGGTGCCCAGCACTGGTTGTTTGCTATTCACAGAGGGCTGAGTGATACTAGCAATAACAGCATTGTAAAGGCTGGTTTATACTTCTTGTCGCACGTCTTTTACCCCCCGTTGAGTGAAAAAAAGTTGCACAACTTCCGTCTGCACTCCCGCTGCGATCCCCCGGTGACAGGCGTCCTGTACATGGCCCCCAGTCAGCACTGCGAGACGCGGAGGATGCGGCTCGGAGCGTGTGATTGGTTCAAAGTTTGTGGGCGCTACTCGCTGTCTTCCAGAAGCCGGTTTTTGTTTTTTCTTTGACATGGATAGTTTTGAAGCTAAACTCGCCTTGTGTAGATCTGGTCCTGTTCAGCGGGCGAACGTGCCAACGCCGTTCGCGTCGTCTTTCCATGTTCGCGGTCAATAACATAAGTGTAAGGTCATTTTCTTCATCCTCGTCCTCCGACTCATCATCCAACCTGAGAAGCATCTCTTTTGCTGCTTGCGCATACATTTATTTCGTTGTGAACTGTAGAAAACTTCCTCCATCCATCAACAGTCAAGCTGTGCGTGTGACATATGCAGTGGGAGGGAAGAGGGAGGGATTACTATAATGTATCCCCCACGTCTTTTACAAATATAAACACTCAATGTGGTAGGTGACACACACGCAATTACATCATCGCTGGGCCGCAGCCGCACGTCTTGCATGAAGTATAAACAAACCTTAAGAGGGGACAGTTGAACACCTCTGTTTAATGATGGACGGTTTCTTTTCACAAAGATGGCCTCCTTTACTCCTCTCTCAAACCATCGTTCCTCTCTATCAAGGATGTTCACATCTTCATCCCTGAAAGAGTGACCTCTGACCTGAGTTGTAAAGAGCTTTGAGTGTCTTGATTAGATGGAAAGGAGCTGTATAAGTACAGTCCATTTACCATTTCTGCCAATAATTTAACTTTAGTCGGGGCTCACTAACTTCCATATTCTACCAAATCACTGAATATTTGTGAATTTATTTGTGAAAATATTTGTGATAAACTCTCAGATCAAAAATTATCTGGACTCATTTAACATCTTACCTCTTCATCAATCTGGTTTCAGGAAAAACACAGCACAACAACTGCTTCTCTGAAGGTTCTGAATGATGTTGTTGAAGCATTGGATGCTAAGAACTATTGTGCTGCACTTTTCTTAGACCTGTCTAAAGCTTTTGACACTGTGGATCATAACATCCTGTGTCATAAGCTCTCAGAAATCGGTTTCTCTGATCACACCATCGGTTGGTTTTCTAACTATCTTTCCAATCGGAGGCAATGTGTTCAACATAACGGTACTTCTTCCAGCTATTTAACAGTTAAAAATGGTGTACCACAAGGCTCAGTTTTAGGACCAACCCTCTTTACAATCTACATAGCTAATGTAGGTCACAGCATCCCTGATGCATCCTTACATTTCTATGCTGATGATACAGTTGTTTACTGCCGAGCTAAAACAGTAGCTAAGGCTTTCCAGTTACTGCAATCCGCTTTTGACATCATCCAGTCAGATTTGTTCCGTCTCAAACTTGTCCTAAATGCTGATAAAACAAAAGGGATGTTTTTTTCAAGTAGGAAGTCGGTCCCAGCAGATCTTCCTCTGATTTTATCCTCAAATGGTGTCCCTATTGAGTTTGTTGATTCCTATAAATATTTGGGTAT
>JBBPBX010088384.1:0-14505 GCA_038048925.1 Garcialebias charrua
GGGGACTTCAACGCTCACGTGGGCAATGACAGTGAGACCTGGAGGGGTGTGGTTGGGAGGAACGGCCCCCCTGATCTGAACCCGAGTGGTGTTTTGTTGTTGGACTTCTGTGCTCGTCATGGATTGTCCATAACGAACACCATGTTCAGGCATAAGGGTGTACATATGTGCTCTTGGCACCAGGACACCCTAGGTCGCAGTTCGATGATCGACTTTGTTGTCGTCTCATCTGATCTGCGGCCGCATGTCCTGGACACTCGGGTGAAGAGAGGGGCGGAGCTGTCAACTGACCACTACCTGGTGGTGAGTTGGCTCCGATGGTGGGGGAGGATGCCGGTCAGACCTGGCAGACCCAAACGTATTGTGAGGGTCTGCTGGGAACGTCTGGCAGAGTCTCCCGTAAGACGGAGCTTTAACTCCCACCTCCGGGAGAGCTTTGAACACGTTCCGAGGGAGGCGGGGGACATTGAGTCCGAGTGGGCCATGTTCCGCGCCTCTATTGTCGAGGTAGCTTATCAGAGTTGTGGCCGCAAGGTTGTTGGTGCCTGTCGTGGTGGCAACCCTCGAACCCGGTGGTGGACACCGGTGGTGAGGGATGCTGTCAGGCTGAAGAAGGAGTCCTATTGGGCCTTTTTGGCCTGTGGGACCCCGGAAGCAGCAGATAGGTACCGACAGTCCAAGCGGCATGCGGCTCGGGTGGTTGCTGAGGCAAAAACTCGGGCGTGGGAGGAGTTCGGAGAGGCCATGGAGAATGACTTCCGTACGGCTTCGAGGCGATTCTGGTCCACCATCCGGCGTCTCAGGGGGGGAAAGCGGTACGCGACCAACACCATTTATGGTGGGGATGGCGTGCTGTTGACCTCAACTCGGGATGTTGTGAGTCGGTGGGCGGAGTACTTCGAAGACCTCCTCAATCCTACTGGCACGTCTTCCACTGAGGAAGCGGAGCCTGGGGACTTTGGGTCGGGCTCTCCAATCTCTGGAGCTGAGGTCACCGAGGTGGTTAAAAAGCTCCGCGGTGGCAGGGCTCCAGGGGTGGATGAGATTCGCCCTGAGTTCCTTAGGGCTCTGGATGTTGTGGGGTTGTGTTGGCTTACGCGACTCTGCAATATCGCGTGGACATCGGGGGCAGTTCCCTTGGATTGGCAGACTGGGGTGGTGGTTCCCCTATTCAAAAAGGGGGACCGTAGGGTGTGTTCCAACTATAGGGGGATCACACTCTTAAGCCTCCCTGGTAAGGTCTATTCAGGGGTTCTGGAGAGGAGGGTCCGTCGGATAGTCGAACCTCGGATTCAGGAGGAGCAGTGTGGTTTTCGTGCTGGTCGTGGAACACTGGACCAGCTCTACACCCTCAGCAGGGTCCTGGAGGGCGCGTGGGAGTTTGCCCAACCAGTTTACATGTGCTTTGTGGACTTGGAAAAGGCATTCGACCGCGTCCCTCGGGGGGTTCTGTGGGGGGTACTCCGGGAGTATGGGGTACCAGGCCCATTGATATGGGCTGTTAGGTCCCTGTACGACCGGTGTCAGAGCTTGGTCCGCATTGCCGGCAGTAAGTCAGGCTCGTTTCCAGTGAGAGTTGGACTCCGCCAAGGTTGCCCTTTGTCACCGATTCTGTTCATAACTTTTATGGACAGAATTTCTAGGCGCAGCCAAGGTGTTGAGAGGATCCGTTTTGGTGGCCTTAGAATCGCTTCTCTGTTTTTTGCAGATGATATGGTCCTATTGGCTTCATCAGATCGTGATCTACAGCTTTCGCTGGAGCGGTTTGCAGCCGAGTGTGATGCGGCCGGGATGAGGATCAGTTCCTCCAAATCCGAGGCCATGGTCTTGAGCCGGAAAAGGGTAGCATGCCCTCTCCGGGTCGGGGAGGAGGTCCTGCCCCAAGTGGAGGAGTTTAAGTATCTCGGGATCTTGTTCACGAATGAGGGAAAACTGGAGCGTGAGATCGATAGGCGGATAGGTGCAGCATCCGCAGTGAAGCGGGCGCTGTACCGGTCTGTCGTGGTGAAGAGAGAGCTGAGTCGAAAGGCAAAGCTCTCAATTTACCGATCGATCTACGTTCCCACCCTCATCTATGGTCATGAGCTTTGGGTTGTGACCGAAAGAACGAGATCTCGGATACAAGCGGCTGAAATGAGTTTTCTCCGCAGGGTGTCTGGACTCTCCCTTAGAGATAGGGTGAGAAGCTCAGTCATCCGGGAGGGACTCGGAGTAGAGCCGCTGCTTCTCCACATCGAGAGGAGCCAGTTGAGGTGGCTCGGGCATCTGGTTAGGATGCCTCCTGGACGCCTCCCTGGTGAGGTGTTCCGGGCATGTCCCACCGGGAGGAGGCCCAGAGGAAGACCCAGGACACGCTGGAGGGACTATGTTTCTCGGCTGGCCTGGGAACGCCTTGGGATTCCCCCAGAGGAGCTGCTCCATGTGGCTGGGGAGAGGGAAGTCTGGGCCTCCCTACTTAGGCTGCTACCCCCGCGACCCGACCCCGGATAAGCGGACGAAAATGGATGGATGGATGACTCTTAGCTACTACCATTCCACATTTTAGCTGAACATCTTGTAACTTGAACGAGTCATGCACAGTTTTGTGTTTGCTCAGGTCAGTTAGCTGTGGCGGCTTCTTGAATGGAGCTGACTGAAGAGTTAAACTGTTTTAGATGTACCGGTACATTCAATGGTTGCTTTTTGAGTTTCATTAAAAATAATCTTGTATGATGAGATATTTTGCTAACAGGCAGGTGGGTGATTCCTCTCTGACTCCCATGGTTTTACACACATGGAAATAAACATGATAATTAAAAGTCAGGTCTGTGTTGAGGATGCAGCTGATGTATTTTACCAACTAGGTGTCAACATTGGACAACATTTTCACAGCTATTAGTGAGAAACCTTTTTTTTCTCACAGCAAACAAGTTATAAATTTTAACAAGCTTTTTGTTTTCACAGTGTTTTGTCTAAACAGTGACAGGGCTCAGATAGGTTGACATTTCTGTAAAAAAAAAAAAAAATACTCCTGGCACATTTTTTAAATAAATTCAGTCTGTTTTTAGTGTTTTTTATTTATTTATATTCCTTAAAAACACCAAGAGTAAAACAGTATCTACAAGGAACTTTCTAGGTTTGCAATAACCAATAAAGTTAATCTAAAACTTTTGTTTAGCTTTTTTTTAATTAGCTGTGTAGTTTCATGTCTGTCTTGCTTTTTCTTAGTTTCATATATGACCCTCTGTGATGGTTTTGTCCTTTTTCTGACTCTTTGTGATTAATTTCAGGCTCAACTCTCATTTTCTCTGGTCAGTCCTTCGTTTGACTGGATACATGTGTCATTTTCTACAGTTACAACAAAACCTTTTGAAGATATAACATGATTATTTATAAATACATAACAATTAGATTTGGGTTTTTAGGGATGTATTTAACACCCATAAAAACACAAATTATTTTGTGACCACATCGTCATATATTTTTTAAGGATCAGCACATTTCTTGATCAAGTATTTTTGTACTGATATTTTTCCTCCAGATACCAAAATTAATATTCTAGTCTAGGGATTACCAATTTTTTCCGGCGTACAAGTCGCAGGGTTTTTTGCATAGATATGCTAGTCCTGCGATTATATGCCAAAACGACTTATATGTATACCTATTTTCCATATTCTTAACCAAATTTTTGTTAGACACTTTAAATTTCTTAAGAACTGCAACAGCAAGTCCTACAGTGCATGCTCGCTTCACTCAGCTGGTGCAGGCGGAGGAACGCTGGAGAGCCAGTGCCTCCGACCATGATGGATGGACGGAAGGATGGATGAATGGATGAGTGGATGGATGCTGCCACGCCGCCCAGGCAAAATTAAGCAGTTTTGACCATGAAAGTACATTTATCAAGGAAATGTTAAACTGAGACACACCTTTCCTATAATGTTGAGCAAATAAACAATTAGTTTTAAGTGTTAATCTTGTTACATTTCCAAGAACTGCAACAGCGAGTCTTCCCGTGCACACTCGCTTCACTCAGCTGGTGCAGGCGGAGGAACGCTGAAGAGCTAGCGGCTCCGGCTGCGATGGATGGATGGATGGGTGGTGCCACCCACCCTGGTTTTGACCATTAAATAAACACATAATAAATGCAACGGGTCAGCGGTGATGCATAATAAATACGACTTATATGCCAAAACAACTTATACTGTATATGTTTTTTTTTTCTCTTCATGATGCTTTTTTTTGACTGATGCGACTTATACTCAAAGTCAAAGTCAACTTTATTGTCAGAACTGCAATATGTACAGGACATACACAGGATTGAAATTGCGTTTCTCTCAGTCCCTCGGTGCAACAGTAACCATTTAAACACTAAAACACTGAAACATTTAATTCATTCATTCAACCTTTATTTAGTCAGGTAAATCTTATTGAGCTTCGAGGGCTCATTTGCGAAAGCGACTTGCTACAAACTAAAGAATGATGAACAGCAATGGTACAAGTAATAAACATTAATAGAAATAATATTAATAAACATAAGCATAAAATAGTAAAAGTGTAACACTGTCCTGAGTTTTTGCATAGTAGTATAAAAGTATGAAAATTTACACCAACACTAAAACTAAAACTAAAACACTAAACATTTAATGAACATAAGCATAAAATGAAATAATAAAAGTGTAATACTGTCCTGAGTTTTTGCATAGTAGTATAAAAAAATATAAAAAGTATATCTATAAAATAAACTGAAGGTTCTAGCATTGACATTTGCAAAGAGTGGCAAAGCAGCATATGAGTTAATGTACACAGTATATGTATGAGGTAGTAGTTGATGTTGGTATAGAGGCAAAAGTGGCATATGCAGTAAGGCACATTGGGCATCCTTAAATAAGGCTAGTCAGAGAATACTGTATATGTATCAGCAGTGGTGTAGATATAAAAGTAGTGTAAATGTAAACAGTAGTAATAAATGTAAACAGTATTAATAAATGTAAACATTGAATGTAAACAGTAGTATGTAAACAGTGAATGTAAACAGTAGTATGACTATAGGCAGTGATGTAATACAGACATTAGTGCAAATATGAGAAGTAGTGCAAACTGAATGAGCACATGACCGAGAGTTTAGTGAATAACCCGTTTGATGACACAGAGTCTAGTGTTAAAATACTCCGGAGCGACTTATACTGTACACCAGAAAATACGGTGTATAGGATTCTAGGATTACCATCAGAACCAGTCTTGTTGATGTACTCTACTAAGAAGTACTGAACTTAAATAAGGTTTGAACACAGAGGTGTTAAAACATATATAATTTTGGTTTCAATTCAGTGGTTGTATAAGACTAATATAAGCTGTCTCTACCAAACCTTTAAAAAAAGTTAAACATAAAAATGTATTCCACTTCAACAACTGTATTCCAGCAGTTACCAAATTAATGAAGATGTGTCGTTTTATTTCTACCAATACAAACTGAACAAAAAACTTAGTTTTTTCTTTTTCAGATTAGCAACAAGAACAGATAACAATTCTGGAGAGAAACGAGATGCAGCAAGAAAAACTTGACCTTGTGCGTGATTGCAGCAGCTGTCAGTCTGAGTGGTTAAGAAATGCTTTTCAGAAGTCTTCATTAACATTTGTGTGTTCAGACCTGAATCTGATCTTTATTTTGCTGAGCGATCAGTCCAGAGAGGAAGCAAAACCCCCAAACTGTGCGAGGGGATCAACTAGACATGCAAAAAATAAAAATGTGTACGTAATAATAAACACACTGGTTGCTGTGATGAATACATTTGGACCCAATATTTCAAATAGTAAAGTAAAAACAAAAGCTATAAACAGTTCAGACCTTTTCTTTATTGTTTCAAACACAATTTATGCTTTATTTGTACAAATTTGTAAATAAAATCCCATGGTAGGCAGAAATTATAACTTTGGTTATTAATCAAAGAAGCAGGGTGTTCATAAATACATTTCCGTGTGGCTGCTCGCATTTTAATGTAATTCAGGGAGACTGCAAACACAAGATGCTCATGAGATTTATTATAATGTAATTCTGCAAACTCTGGCACTGTCATAAATTATATGCCATTTATGTGTTTTCCACTTTATTTGCATGGGCCTTTATCTTCTTCGGGTGACTTCTCTTTTTCCACTTGCTTGCTAAGCCGCTCCTTCTGGGCAATGAAACGGTAATGTGGCTTAATATTGTGCAGATTTGCAGAGGGGTAGGACAAGCAGGTTTGCATCTGGTGAAGCAGAGAGAAAAATTCTGTCCTCTTTGTTTGAATATATTGTTCCAAATCACTTTGGCAAGGCTGCTTATGATTTTCTGAATGAACAGGCTGCATAAAAACAAACAAAAAAAATCCTCTTGGTCAGTGTCTGCTGTGTTTACACTATACAGTTTACAGTTTAGTCCACAGAAAGACAATTATAAACACTTGAGTGTACTGTATTCATGTTGACATACCTTGAGCTTTGACCCAATGTTGAAGCGTACAGTGTTTTGCTTGTGTGCAAAGATGACATACATGCATTCATGTGAGTGTATGTGCACACTAATGTGTGGCACCAGGGTGAAGATTAGAGGCTTAAAGGGAAGGTTGTGCACATGTGCGTCAAAATAGAACCAGTTCCAGTGCCTCTTCAAATCTCCCATGTTGCTGAAGCAAACACCTCCTCCAGGTGTCACGTTCAACCTGTGAACATAAATGGAACAAAGAGTCAAAATTAAGGAAAATGAGATTAACTCATCCTGAAGATGCAAAAATAAAGGTAAATATTGTCACAATGCATGACGAAGTTCAAAATAAAAATATTTCATGTTGAAATTTTAGCTCAGTATCTGTAAAATTATCCTGGTTACATCTGAATTTGCATTTGGTCAGTTAGCAGCGGTTCGAATAGGTTGGACTCTAAAGTTTAGAACCTACCCAACCCCAAATACCACAGTTGCAAGGGTCTGCAACCTGCAGCTCTGGGGGCCACATGTGGTTCTTTGGTTCCTAGTCTGCAGCTCTTTGAAGTTTTGAGCAAAACAAACATAATTTTAGATTTTTTTGGTTTTAATACCCAGAAAAAGACAGATTTCTGAAAGTATGTGAATGATACTAACACAAGGATAAAGGGTGTGTTCCAACTATAGGGGGATCACACTCTTAAGCCTCCCTGGTAAGGTCTATTCAGGGGTTCTGGAGAGGAGGGTCCGTCGGATAGTCGAACCTCGGATTCAGGAGGAGCAGTGTGGTTTTCGTCCTGGTCGTGGAACACTGGACCAGCTCTACACCCTCAACAGGGTCCTGGAGGGTGCGTGGGAGTTTGCCCAACCAGTTTACATGTGCTTTGTGGACTTGGAGAAGGCATTCGACCGCGTCCCTCGGGGGGTTCTGTGGGGGGTACTCCGGGAGTATGGGGTACCAGGCCCTTTGATAAGGGCTGTTAGGTCCCTGTACGACCGGTGTCAGAGCTTGGTCCGCATTGCCGGCAGTAAGTCAGGCTCGTTTCCGGTGAGAGTTGGACTCCGCCAAGGTTGCCCTTTGTCACCGATTCTGTTCATAACTTTTATGGACAGAATTTCTAGGCGCAGCCAAGGTGTTGAGAGGATCCGTTTTGGTGACCTTAGAATCGCTTCTCTGTTTTTTGCAGATGATGTGGTCCTACTGGCTTCATCAGTTCGTGATTTACAACTTTCACTGGAGCGGTTTGCAGCCGAGTGTGATGCGGCCGGGATGAGGATCAGTTCCTCCAAATCCGAGGCCATGGTCTTGAGCCGGAAAAGGGTAGCATGCCCTCTCCGGGTCGGGGAGGAGGTCCTGCCCCAAGTGGAGGAGTTTAAGTATCTCGGGATCTTGTTCACGAATGAGGGAAAACTGGAGCGTGAGATCGATAGGCGGATAGGTGCAGCGTCCGCAGTGAAGCGGGCGCTGTACCGGTCTGTCGTGGTGAAGAGAGAGCTGAGTCAAAAGGCAAAGCTCTCAATTTACCGATCGATCTACGTTCCCACCCTCATCTATGGTCATGAGCTTTGGGTTATGACCGAAAGAACAAGATCTCGGATACAAGCGGCTGAAATGAGTTTTCTCCGCAGGGTGGCTGGACTCTCCCTTAGAGATAGGGTGAGAAGCTCAGTCATCCGGGAGGGACTCGGAGTAGAGCCGCTGCTTCTCCACATCGAGAGGAGCCAGTTGAGGTGGCTCGGGCATCTGGTTAGGATGCCTCCTGGACGCCTCCCTGGTGAGGTGTTCCGGGCACGTCCCACCGGGAGGAGACCCAGAGGAAGACCCAGGACGCGCTGGAGGGACTATGTTTCTCGGCTGGCCTGGGAACGCCTTGGGATTCCCCCGGAGGAGCTGCTCCAAGTGGCTGGGGAGAGGGAAGTCTGGGCCTCCCTACTTAGGCTGCTACCCCCGCGACCCGACCCCGGATAAGCGGAAGAAGATGGATGGATGGATGGATGGATGGACTAACACAAGGAGAGAACATTTTTTGTTTAGATTTATCGACTTTCATTGATCCAGCTTCCAGCATTGCAGCAGGATCTTTCTCTCAAATTCACCAGGATATTTTTAGAATAATTTTAGGACCAGTTGCTTAGAAGAAATGCTGTGAGTCAATTTGCTAACAAAAATAATGAGAAAAATAAAGTATTATTTAAGTCAAAAGCAACAAAAATTTGTATTTAAAGTTTTAATCACAATTTAATAAATCCAATAAAATGGCCTATTTTTCATGCACACTTTAAATGTGTGTTTTGTTACTTCAAAGTGGGATACTTAATTAATTTAACTTTTAAATTTATAAAAAACAAGAGTGGGTAAAAGGAGGACCCACATATGTCTGCAGAAATCAGTGATTACATTTTTAGCAAAATCAACGTAAACTACATATGTTTTCCATTCTTTACATGAATATGGTATTTTTTGTAGTAATAATAATAATAATAATAATAATAATAATAATAATAATATAAATAAAGTAAAAATATAAAGAAAAAAATGTGAAAACTCCAACAAACTTGAAGAGGCCCATGGGCCACCAATTGATAATCATAGTTGTAGCAGGTTTTGCAACTCTGGACACATTTTGTTTAGGGCAAAGACATACATTTTGTTATTTTCATGAAAAAGGTTGCAGACACCTGCATCTATTTGCACATGATTAATTTACAAGACTTTCGTTAGAAAATCCATTCATTTATGCACAGAAATCTTTGCTAAAACACAATTAAAAATTTCCCTGCAAAGCCTCTTTCTCAAAATATCTTATTGACAGTAAAACTTCTGAAAGTTGAGTAAGACTTTAATTTACGTTACTATTAAACATTTTAGGGGGAATAAATTACCATATCGAGCCACTGGGATGGTGGCATGTGGAATGGCCTTGGTTTGTAAAGATGCCTTTGATGGTGGGTGCTTTGTCCTTGTCCTCTAAGATTATGTAAGTAAAGTCAGCGTCTTCTGAGGATATTATAATGGCTGCATTACCAGAGGGATAGCTTTGTCTATTAAGGATCATTATCATTTATCAAAGAGAACAAATGTATCTTCTCATTTGTACTTCGATTAGGCAGTTTGTGCACTGCTCAAAAGGATACAAGACATTACCAGTTCCATCTTGAAAAAGGGTCAGGAAAAATTTCCCACTTTTGTAGAACTTCTGGGTTATTACCTTTGTCTGTGACGAGAAAAAACCCAGGCATTTATCTATATTTCTAATGAGTGCAACAGCCTTAACATGCATCTGGCCTGCTCCTTGTTCCCTTTTATATTCTTCTTTTTATCAAACACTATGGTTATGGTAATTAGAAAATATCATAACAGCAGTGATACCTTAACTAAAGAAAGCATACCTTTGGTTCACCTATCACCTCTCGTGGTGGTAACAGTGTAAAACTCCACTTAGGAATGAATTTTTCATCTGTCTTCCTACTCAACACTTTAAAATAGGAGGGTTTCTGTTTGGCTCCAGTAAATGGGAATGGAAAAAAATGTAGCATGAAAAAACTCATAAAAGTACTTTTTATTTTATTTTTCAGAACATGACTCAAAGTTGTATACATACCCAAGCTTCGATCATAGTTATCTTTTCTTGTTTTTCTCTGACGTTGTCTCAACCTACATTGGAAATAAAGTTATTGTCTATACAAGATGTTCTATGGTTCTAACACCACAACTCAGGCCTTACACATTTTGTACCACAGTGTTCATCACAGAAGAAGAAATGGATGGGCTTTCTCCCATATTGTGCCACAAGTACCATTATGTATAGTTAGAATAAAGAAAAAGATTGGACACACTACCCACCTTTTTCTCCCCGGTCCTTTAGCAGTCTCCTCATCGTTAATGTGTCCACCAGACTCCACATCATTCTTTCTTTCAGATGCTTTCTGTACCAGTTTTTTTCTTTCTTCTTCGACAAGCTCTCTCAGTTGTTTAGATCTCTCACAACAAAAGATCTGAATAAAAGAATTTCATCAGGACAAATTTATTTTTCGCTAGCAGTGCACCTCAGCTGTGAACCTTGTCCAACCACAAATGAGGGTGATTCTGTCGCTCGCTAAAGGTTACCTGAGCGGTAATTATTTCTAATGATGTAGAGTGAAACAAACTGCACTCACTGGTTCACTGTACGCGAAGGGCCGGCAGAGCTTCTTGCAGTAGTCACATTCGGCGAGATAATCATTTCTTTCCAATTGAGCTTTTGGAGAGAGCTGCAGCAAAAACATGTTCACAATCACCTCCCCACCTCTGATATTATATTCCTCACATGCAGTTATTACTGTAGAAAAATGGGGGGAAGGGCTATTACAGTCTTGTCAAAGTACCAGACTCAGTCAACAACACCTTTGGTAAAAGAGGAGTTTGTTTTGTTTCTCGTCTATATGCGATGAGACGAGGTAGACCCAGATAAGGTACATCATCCTCTTCCTCTGGAATCTCCTCATCTTCTGATTCCTAATATGAAACAACAAAACTCAGAGTAACTTGCACAGAATGTTGGACACTAAATGCCTATATGAATATGAACTAAAATACAGCAATTATTAGCAATAGCCTGGACAAGCAAAGACCTTGTATAAACTTTGACCTTTATTTATGGAAACTGGGGTGATGGAAAGTTATGCTACACTCCGTCTAGTGATGATACATATTCAAAGATTTAAATATTTTTTTAATGTCATACCAGCTCACATTTGCATGTTTATGGTACAAAATTCGGACTCAGGTCTCAGCTCAAGAAGCCTAACAATTAACAAATAAATAAATACAAAAGAGTTTAAATATATATAATAAATAGAGTAAAAATATATATGAAGCTGAATCAAGTGCAGCCCGAGTTCAGCAGTCTGACAGTTGCAGGTGTTATGTACCCTAGAGGTAAACAGTTTTTTTTTTTAAATATCATTATTGTGTTTAGGTTGGCTGCAAGTCTGCTGAATGCAGCAGCCTGCTGAGAAGCACTTTTTTTTACTCAGCCTGCTTCAATCAGGCTTGATTGAGCAGAGCTGCTGCCAAACTGCAGATCCTGCCTATAAAAACTTTAGGCTGTGGTTTGAGCAGTGTAGAGCCTTGCTTAGAGCAAGTGTGGAGTGTTGAATGCCAGCTGAGGTTGGTGGACACAAGCAAGGGGCTTGTTGGAACAACTTGTGATCCTGGTGAAGGTAAATCAAGTTTTGATCAAAGCAGTTGTATGCTACATGTGTGTGTTCATGAGTGTTCTCCACCCACTTTTGATCACTGAGTTGACCTCTCATGTAGAGTTTACATTGAGCTTAGGCTCTTAAATGACAGTGCTGCTTAAACAGTACATGTGGAGCAAAAGGGTTGTTCATGGACAGCTTTAGTGTTTACTAGGGTTGTGTGAATATGTAGGAAACACTAGATGATTAACAGCCAAGTTGCTGTTGGGTGTACAAACATTGAGGAGAGCTCCACCCTCTCCACTTGTTTGTGAGTCTGCTCCAGGGGGAGTTGTAGGTGAGCTGTTTGGAGCTCTAAAGTGACTCTGACTGTTAAAGTAGAGTTCTATGTGGTTTAAAACACCTTAAGTGCTGACTGAAACTTTGGCTTTTGACTTTGAAGGTGTGTACCTGTATTTGTGCCTACGAGGCTTAATTAGGTAAATTGTTGAAGACACTGAGGGCAGTGTCTTTACAGCTGTTCAGGAGGGGGACAGCTGGGGTTAACAGTGAGGGACTGTTAACTTTTCTCTTTTTCATTTTATTTTGTACTTTTGACTGCGTGAGAGTTGGTAGCCTAGTTATCGTGTTTTTATTTTATTGGCTAGTTAGGGCCTTGTTGGTTAGAGGTAGATCGCCGCCTGGGGAAACACTACGGCCCTATATTGGGGTTGGGTTTGCCTGGGTGGTGTTTTCTTGGTTTTGGCCAGACTCACCGGTCCACCATTTCTTTGAACTTTCTTTTATTTCTTTTCCTTTGGATGCTGAACCAGACGAGGACGCTCAAGTCCTGGTGAAAGAAGCCTGGGAGGACATTGCCAGCTTGGAGTGGCTTTAGTTTTAGTTCAATAAAATTGGTTTTAATTCTTTTTCTGTGTCAGTGTCCACTTTGTATGTTTTGGCCTTCACGGGTCGTAACACAGGGAAGAAACTGTTTCTGAGCCTGGTGGTCTTGCTCTGAATGCTCCTCAGCTGCCTGCTTGAGGGGAGGGGCTGGAATAGACTCTGTGCAGGATGAGTGGAGTTCTTCATGATGCGGAGCGCCCTCCTCCTGCATCGTGAAATATAGAGTTTAGAGGTGGTGGGAAAACTGCTCCCCACAGTCTTCTGTGCAGCCTTAAAGTGCCTGTGACATACATGTAAACTGGACGCTACTGCTGCTGAAAAGCTGTTCGGTGTGACCACACCATTACTGTGGCGACCCCTGAAGAAGGGAGCAGCTGAAAGAAGAAAAATAAATAAAAATTGGGGGAGGGTGGTCAACCTTTGGTTTTTCCAAAATTGGGGGGTCCAGACCCCACCAGTCCCCCCTAGAATTTCCACCCAAGGTTTGGACTGAACCGAAATCTGAGAAGAGTTCAGTCCTGTTGTTCTGACATATGCAGCATTAAATATTGCACCGTTACAGATGGTCTGAACGTAGACTGCCGCTGGCCACAGATCCTGGCAGAGAAATCAGCACCCAGATCAAAACGACCCCCAACACTACTCTGTCGTCCTGAACGCACCATGGGAACTTTTACCTGAACAGACTTTAGATATTGTCACGGAGAAAACATTGAGTCTAAAAGGAATGTTATCAGTGCAGTAAATTACAATCTGCTTTAATTAAAAATGGCATCTTAAGTCTTTAGTCTAAACATCTTTAAATCTGTCATGGCTGCTCTACATACAGTACTGGTAATCGTCTCCTGCATTTTTATGTTTGCTTATTACCCATTACTGATAGAAGAAGACAGTTGATAATGTTTTAACCCTTGCATTGTGTTTGTGTCTGTTAATTACCAAAACATCTTACAAACCATTGGTGGAATGCTATTTGAAATTATCAGAAAGTAATTAAATGTATAACTAACTTCTGGAGGCAACCCGATTCAAGATGGCTGCCACAGCCAACTGACGTTAGAAACAGAAACATTGCTGTAGCAGCTGAGACTGAGCTCCAATCTATCGTCTGCGTGCTGATAGAGTGTGCAAGGTGTTGTTTAAAAATGTGCCATTAACCATTTGGAGGCAACATTTGTCTGTTAGCAAAAAATCTCTTAAACAACTGGACATATTTCAATGCAAATTTCAGTAAAAAAAAAAAAACTGAATGTACATCTACAACCAATAAACCTGTGGAGCCTACCCAACTCCAAGATGGCAGCCACAGCTAACTAACCTAACTAAACACATAAATGCTGTAAGTCAGTCAGTTTTACAGATACTGAGCTAAGAGTTGCTGTTTGTAGCTCAGTCATTCATCACAGTGCAAAAATTAGGGATGCACCGATTGCAGTTTTTTGGCCGATCACCAATCACCGATTTCTACAAAGTCTGACTTGCCGATTCCGATTTTGGCCGATACCGATTTTGTTTTATAAGCAACACTGTCAGGTGTTGTAAGGTCACAATGCGCCTTCAAATTTTAATCTTATTTTGTTGAAAAACATGAAAAACAGACCCTTGAACAATATTCTAGAAACAATACAAATTTGTTTTAACTAGTCACAAGGTAGTGCTCTTAAATATAAATGAAGTTTAGACAATTGTTGTTAAAACAAAAAAAAAATCGGTAAAATCGGTTTCTCATGCAAGCATTGGCCGATTTCCGATTTCCCAAAATTGAGGAAATCGGGGCCGGTAAATCGGCCGGCCGATTTATCGATGCACCCCTACTAAACTTTAAGCTCAACTGTTGAAGACAATGTGGTAATCACGAACCACTAAACAGCAGTATGCCGAGTTGCCAATGTCCCCCATCGCTGAAAGAGTTTAATATTAAATTAGTAGTTTTCAAGATGAGTGTTTTTCTGTACTGGAACTGAACAGAGAATGAAAGTAAACCTTAAAGGTCCACTGACATG
>JBBPBX010088385.1:4062-14505 GCA_038048925.1 Garcialebias charrua
TGTATATATATATATATATATATATAGTATATATATATAATATATATATATATATATATATATATTATATATAGTTATATTTATATATACTGTAGTATGTATTTATATAGTTATATATATGCTTATCTGAATATATATGTATTATTACAGTATCTGAATATGTATACATAATGTGTGTGTGCATCTTTGGTTGTATCTTGCTAAACATATATTAAAGTATTGTATTCCACCAAAATTATTTAAATATGCTAAACTATACGTTCCTATACATGCAGTTTTAATAGCTGTATGCCTAAAATTTAAATATGTGACAATAGCATTACTATTCAGAGTGTTGTGATTGATTAAATGCGCTGATACTTTATTGTGCCAGCCAAATACATAAGGCTGAGTGGAGCGGTGGACGCCTTCAAGATGGCCGCCTGAAATCCTGCGCCGGAGCAAGCTATGGGGTATCTAGTGTATATATGATATCTATGGAGTCAACACTCACCTCTGAGAGGAGAAGAAGAAGAATGTTGAGTCATCATCACCTCATTCAGCTTTCACTCCTCGTTCTTCTTCTCTGTCCACTCAGAACGGACTCTGGACTCAAGGGGAACACTTCCTGTTCTACATGAACCAGCAGCTTTATGGTGCTTCAACATTTACTGGAAACCAGCTGAGTTTATCTGTGGGTGTGTTTCTGCTGCTCAAAGGTCACTTCTTCTCACCAACACGACTCCACCATCCAGATGTGAGTGAAGCGTCGCTCGTTGAACGTGTTCACACACGTCAACACTCAGAGTCTGAGCTGCAGCAACAAAAAGTCCAGCAGAGACAGACACTGAGAGAGAAAGCACAAGTGTTGCTGCTCTTTCCTCTTCCTCTCTAACAGACAGCTGTGGCAGCTCCGACTCTACACATCTGGATCATCAGTCCATTCAAGTCCCACACAAGGCTCCCATTGTGTGACCCATCCAGATGTTTGACTAACACAAACACACATTTAACAACAGCTGCAGCTGGAATCAAAGGACTTCCAGAATCCTGAAAGATGAAAACTGATTCTGTCTGTTGCTCCATCAGAACATCTGGAACCTGTTTTGATCATGTGACCACAGCTGGAGGTCAGAAATCCCATTTCTGTGTGTTTCATGTGTTGAACATGAAGAGAAACCATGTTAATGTGTGAACGCTGAGTCAGCATTCACAACATTGTTGATGTTTTTTAATCTTCTGTCACTTTGTTACAATCTGTTTCTGCAGACTTGATGATGTTTTAGTTGTTCATCATCAAACTGATGATCTCATTCAGAGCTGACGGATGATTTTTGATCTTTGTAACTTTTATCTTTTTTAAATTATTAAACTTTATTTACAAATATTTTCTATACAGAAAAACATTAAGATATTTTAATAACTTTTAAAAACACTTTTTAAAATCTGCTTCAGTTTGTCTTCTCTGTTTTAGCCATCTTGTGCTACTTTAAGCTTTTAGCTGCTGTTTAGCTTTTTTTAAGTATTTTTTGTGCTACATTTACCTTCTAGCTATCCATTTGCAACTTTAGCTACCATTTTATTTATTTAGCTTTTGGCTAGCACTTTGCTTCTATTTACTTCTAGCTACCATTTTGTTACTTTAGGCTTTTGCTTTATTTAGCTTTTAGCTAATCTTATGCTACATTTAGCAATCTCTATGCTATTTTCACATTTTAGCTAAAGTTTAGCTACTTAAACTTTTAGCAAGTGATTCTCTTCTTTAACTTTTAACTAGTGTTCATCTTTTTTATCTTTTAGCTCGTGTTGTGTATCAGCTTCAGCTTGTTCGGCTGTTTTCAGCAGACTCTTTCAGCTCAGCGTTCAGTTTCATAAACGAGAATTATTTTTACAAACTGATCCTGACGCTGCAGAGAAAAGCAGCTGAAGAAAATGCATCGATGGATCCAAACTACTCTGTCATGAGCTCAGAAGAGGAACATGTAGCTGAACTACATTTCCCATGAGCGTTAGCTCCAGCAGCTGCTGCCTCATGGGAGATGTAGTTGTTGAAGGCTCAGTGAAGCTTTGTGGTGGATGTTTCCTGAAATGAGGAGGTGTTCAGATGGTGTGGACAGAAAGTGACAGGAACATGTTGAAGCTTTAAAAATCATCTCAACATGAACTGTGTGACAGACTTTTAGAACAGAGGCTGAGTTCAGGACTTCAGCAGGAACTCTGCAAACACCTGAACTTCTCCACACGTCTCACTGAAGCATGAACTGTGTGACAGACTTTTAGAACAGAGGCTGAGTTCAGGACTTCAGCAGGAACTCTGCAAACACCTGAACTTCTCCACACGTCTCACTGAAGCACGTGGACTTCTTGTGAGTCAAGTGTTGGTCAGTTCAGAGAAACATCTTCCTGGATGTTCTTCTTCTTCTCTCCTCTTCATGTTTGTGGGGATTTAAGGGCCGTTAGAAGCTCCTGCAGCTGAGTGGAACATCTGGACCTGAGATGTGGAGCAGGTTCTGTGGACAGAACTCAGCAGAACCAACGTTTGAGAGGCTGCACTCAGAGTGGGAGGAGCCTCTGAAGAACGTTGCTGAGCTTCAAACAGACACAGAGTCCAGGAGAGAATTAGTTTCTACTTCCTGAACGTTTCTCCACTGCAGCCAGATGTTGGTCAGCTGAACATCTGCAGAAACAGGAGACATGTTTGTCCTCTCCTGTTCACTTCAGCTGTTCTGATGCTGGACACAATTAAAGGCCTGGCAGTTCTTGAAATAATGCATGACCCACCACATTTCACCTTTCTTTTAGACTAAGATCATTTTGTGGAAAAATGATTGAAGTTTGAGTCAAACCTGTAAAATAACGATTAATTAATTAATTTGTTTGTTTGCATTGCACCAAATTGTTGTTTGCCACCAACGTTAACAGGGTTGTGTTGTATATCCACCTTATTACTGAATTAGGCAGATATTCTGAATTGAATCATTAGACGAAGTGGTATCGTTTCATTCACTTTACTGAACCATCTTCATCCACCACCTGCCACCGCACTTCCAGAACGAACACCTTCTTAACCCCGCCCCCACACACGTCATCACGTAAACTCCGTCAGCATCCCAATACATGACATCCCCCTTTTCCTTAGATTTTCAACTTCCCCCTCCATACATTTAAACATCAGTTTTTTCTTTTCCATCATCCTCACGCCTTCAGGCTTACCAATACATTTCCTTAGTCACAAAACAACATAAAACAATTTACATTTCTTAGAACCCTGAACAACCATTTCCCCTTTTTTTTTTTTTTATACAAAGTCACGAAACCTCTCTGGAGTCTTTCTGATTCTCTGAGGTCTGAATGTCTTTTCCATTTCTAAGTCTTGAGTGCCCTCTTGTGGTGTTGCACTGTAAGTGTCCACTTCTTATTCTTCCTCAAAGTCTTTATTTTCAGAAAACAGTTTTTGTTCACCAACTCCTTCCTCAGTTTCATATTTTCTCACATGTGTGGTGTTTCGGTGATACCGAACTCCTGTTGGTGATTCAACCACAACTTGGTTTCCTGTTTTGCTCACGACTTTGTGTGGTAATGCATTAAATGGTGTTGTTAATTTGTCAACTTTTTCCTGTTGAACCAGCACTGTGTCTCCCAGCTCTACTTTTGAATGTTGAGCTCTTCTTCGAATGTCAGCATAACTTTTCGCTTTTCCTTTTTGTTCTGCGTCTCTGTCACGTACATCCAACGCAGCTGTGTTTGTTTCACTCATGTCCGGTAATTTTCCTCTCATTTTTCTGTTGAATAAAAGTTCTGCAGGACTTTTGCCTGTGGTTGCATGTTCAATGCTTCGATAAGCTGTCACATATTTTCTTAGTTCTCGTTTCCAGTCCAGTCCTTCAGCTTGTGCAATTCTGATCCTCTTCATCAGTGATGCGTTCTGACGTTCAACTTCACCGTTGGCTTGAGCCCATTTTGGTGTTGTCCTCACATGTTTGATTCCATTGTTCTCACAGTATTCTTTGAATAATTCAGATTTGAACTGTGGACCATTGTCAGATCTAATGGAAACTGGTAGACCATGTCTACTAAACATACTGTCAATAGAGTCAATGACTTTCTCAGCAGTTGTAGATGTCAACACATCATATTCATAGTAACGGCTGTAATAGTCTATTAGCACAAGAATGGAGTGATTTGAAGATAATGGTCCCAGTAAGTCTACTGCCACATCTTGCCACGGTCCATCCGGTAAAAGTGTGCTTCTCACTGGTTCTGGTGGATCAGGTCTGGCTACAATTTGACACCCATGACATGTTTTGCAATATTTTTCTGTTGCTTTGTCCATGCCAGGCCACCATACTTTTGTCCTGAGACGTTGCTTTGTCCCAACAATTCCTAAATGTCCTTCATGTGCCAACATAATTGCTTTAGCTCTGAGCTTTTCTGGCATCACAATGCGTGTTCCTCTTAAAATTATGTATCCCACCACACACAGTTCATTAGCAATGGGTGCATATGCTTTGCATTTTTCAAAATGTCCATTTTCAACTGCTTTTCGCACCTCTGTTAATTCTGAATCTGTGGCAGATGCCTCCTCAACCTGTCTCACATACTCCTCAGACTCATGAATGTGTGTGTCTTGTGTTATCTTATCTGCTAACAGTCTTGATAATGAGTCAGCCATATTTAGTTTCCCATCAACATCTGCAGCATTTCTTGGTTCTCTTATCTCTGCTACAGCTCTCACTCTTTCTTTTGTGAGTTTGCTTTGTTTGGTGTTTAATTTTCCTATTCCTTTAAATGCATCTGGGTACTGTTCTTGCAGAATGTTTTTGATTCTGAGACCGTTGCTACATTTTCTCCTATTTTTAACACCCCAAGCTTTACAGCAGTCTTTTTACCCAGGAGTGGTTCACCATTGCCTCTTATGACAATAAACTCTGTTTCTTCTCTCCTGTTGCCAATTTTCACTTCACATCTGAATGCACCTTTAATGTTTAAAGCTTGTGTTGAAGAATAAGCATACAGCTTTCTCTGCTCTTTAGGTACATATGAATAACATTTTATCTTTTCAGCTTTAAGTTTTTCCCATATATTTTCTCCCATTATATTACTTGTAGCACCAGAGTCAATCAACATTTTTAACTCGACTCCCCCCACAGAAAATAACAGTTTATCAGGTACATTGTCCTCATTTACAATAAAAGCATATTCATCCATCATATTCACATTTTGGTTCTTTTGCCTTTTTGTGCGACACATTTTTGAAAAGTGGTCCTTACCAGTACATTTGTGACATGTTTGTCCTCGTGCTGGGCATTTTGGATCTTTTCCCATGTGATCTGTGAATCCACATCTGTAACACTGTCTTTCTGTTTTATTTTCCTCCTTCACATTTTCTTTTGATTTCCAGTATTTTCCTTTCTTTGTTGTTGCAATCCTGTTGACCGCGTCCTCCATCTTCTTTTCCTCGGTGACGCTCATCGCCGCCAGCTGCTCCTCCACGCGTTCACACTGCGAAGCCACCTCCAGTGTACGAGCCAGTGTCAAGCCGGGACCCTCCTCCAGTAACTTTCTTCGCACGTATTCAGATGTGCATTTGCTCAAAACCGCATCTCTTATTTGGTTATCATTATCACCACGAAAGTCACAGTCTCTTGCAGCTTGCCTCAAGCGAGTACAGAATTGTTGAACAGTTTCACCTTGTTTCTGGAATATTTTGTGAAAAGTCTGACGAGCATATGCTTCATTTACTCGTGGCACAAAATAAGTGTTCAGCGCAGCCACTGCAGCTTCATAATCCGTAACCTCACCTCCTTGTGGTAATGTAGAAAAAATGTCCTGCACGTCTTGTCCGGCCAGGTGCAGTAACAGCGCGCGCCTCCGCTGTTTAATTGCGTCTGTGGCATCATCAGACAGAATAAGTCCTTTACCGTCTGCATACAGCTCAAATGATGTCAGCCACCTTGTCCATCTTGGTCCAAGGGTCGCTGGATCCGTGTAGCAATCGAACGGTTGAATACTTGACTTTTCCATGTTAGCTTGAACTTTTTTAGCTAACCTCGTGTTGCCGTTGACGTCTTCAGCGTGACACCGTCTTTCACCATCCGCTTGAATCCATCGTCATCTTCAGCTTGACAATGTTTTTCCTCGTCGCCATTGTTGTATATCCACCTTATTACTGAATTAGGCAGATATTCTGAATTGAATCATTAGACGAAGTGGTATCGTTTCATTCACTTTATTGAACCATCTTCATCCACCACCTGCCACCGCTCTTCCAGAACGAACACCTTCTTAACTCCGCCCCCACACATGTCATCCCGTAAACTCCGTCAGCATCCCAATACATGACAGATTGGTCCGTGTATCTTTTGGTCATTGGATTTTTTCAAAACAAAATCGAAAATCGAAAAACGGATGGTTTTTTGTTTTTTCGTTTCAAAACAAATAATGAAAATCGAAAAACGGATGTTTTTTTGTTTTTTCTTTTTTAAACGAAATTAGAAAAACAGAATTGCTAAAAATAAAAAAAGGGTTCAATTTGGTTTTTGCGTAAATACGGTTGTCGTTTTAATTTGTAGCGATACCGGAAATGACGTACCGGAAGTCGCCAAATATATATATTTTTTACAGCAGATGAAGACGGAATAAAAACAAAACATTCCTAAATGGCAATGGCTGCACTTGAACCGTTTTCTGCATTGATTATCGAACTTTTTGAGAGAGGAAACCACACTCTGAAATCAGTAATGTTTTGCGTCGCCATGGAGCTCCACATTACTCGGTAATGAGTGTCAGAAGGTTTTGTATGGAGCAAAACTTGCGAAGACACAACAACGAGTTGGACGCCGATTTGGAACGTGCTGTACTTTCTTCAGTTTTCCAAGTATGTATCAAAGTTTATGGACAATATACTGCGATAAAATGAGCGAAACTTGTAAATACAAGCTAGCTGACGTTAGCTTTCTCTAACTGCAGCAACGCCAGCACCCTCTTCGGAAATGGTAGTAATGCTAGCCCTCCCCCGATTTTGCTGTGCGCATCTGCGTCAGGCATTACGGTGCGCAACTTTCCGAGTGGCTTTCAAAATAAAAGCCAGGTACCCAGACATACAGTGCAGCAATCTGAAGGACTTTTGAGGACTTTTTAAGTTTGACAGCATAAAGAAGGACTTTTTAAGTTTGACAGCGTTTTATTCATTTTAAAATGTATTTTATATCTGTTGGTAGTAAATAATTAAATAAATAAAGAAGGACTTTTTAAGTTTGACAGCATTTTATTCATTTTAAAATGTATTTTATATCTGTTCGTAGTAAGTAAATAATTAAATAAATAAATAAATCCCCATCCACCCATCCAGCCCACCCCAGGCACAGTGAGTAAAAGGTCTACAATTATTATTATTTTTGTTCAGCCCACCCCAGGCACAGTGAGTAAAAGGTCTACAATTTTTTTTGTTGTTGTTTATTTTATCAAACATCATAGATTTGTTTATGGATCAGCAATCTGAAGGACTTTTTAAGTTTGACAGCGTTTTTGGCATGGTAAAATAAGACCGATTGCTCTGTTTTACCCAAGTTGACTTGCTTATTGCTAAGAAACCCTTTGTTATTACTGACTGCTTTCACTTCAGGCTGACACAGGGACTCCTCCAAAAGACTCACAGCAAGTGTCATCCAGATCTGATGTGGAATTTCAAAATAATGTTAAGGTAAAATAAGACCGATTGCTCTGTTTTACCCAAGTTGACACGCTTATTGCTGGGAAACCCTTTGTTATTACTGACTGCTTTCACTTCAGGCTGACACAGGGACTCCTCCAAAAGACTCACAGCAAGTGTCATCCAGATCTGATGTGGAATTTCAAAATAATGGCATGGTAAAATAAGACCGATTGCTCTGTTTTACCCAAGTTGACTTGCTTATTGCTAAGAAACCCTTTGTTATTACTGACTGCTTTCACTTCAGGCTGACACAGGGACTCCTCCAAAAGACTCACAGCAAGTGTCATCCAGATCTGATGTGGAATTTCAAAATAATGGCATGGTAAAATAAGACCGATTGCTCTGTTTTACCCAAGTTGACTTGCTTATTGCTAAGCAACCCTTTGTTATTACTGACTGCTTTCACTTCAGGCTGACACAGGGACTCCTCCAAAAGACTCACAGCAAGTGTCATCCAGATCTGATGTGGAATTTCAAAATAATGGCATGGTAAAATAAGACCGATTGCTCTGTTTTACCCAAGTTGACACGCTTATTGCTGGGAAACCCTTTGTTATTACTGACTGCTTTCACTTCAGGCTGACACAGGGACTCCTCCAAAAGACTCACAGCAAGTGTCATCCAGATCTGATGTGGAATTTCAAAATAATGGCATGGTAAAATAAGACCGATTGCTCTGTTTTACCCAAGTTGACTTGCTTATTGCTAAGAAACCCTTTGTTATTACTGACTGCTTTCACTTCAGGCTGACACAGGGACTCCTCCAAAAGACTCACAGCAAGTGTCATCCAGATCTGATGTGGAATTTCAAAATAATGGCATGGTAAAATAAGACCGATTGGAGAGTGCGCCTCCTGGGGACTCCCTTGTTCTGCTGGGGGACTTCAACGCTCACGTGGGCAATGACAGTGAGACCTGGAGGGGTGTGGTTGGGAGGAACGGCCCCCCTGATCTGAACCCGAGTGGTGTTCTGTTGTTGGACTTCTGTGCTCGTCATGGATTGTCCATAACGAACACCATGTTCAGGCATAAGGGTGTACATATGTGCTCTTGGCACCAGGACACCCTAGGTCGCAGTTCGATGATCGACTTTGTTGTCGTCTCATCTGATCTGCGGCCGCATGTCCTGGACACTCGGGTGAAGAGAGGGGCGGAGCTGTCAACTGACCACTACCTGGTGGTGAGTTGGCTCCGATGGTGGGGGAGGATGCCGGTCAGACCTGGCAGACCCAAACGTATTGTGAGGGTCTGCTGGGAACGTCTGGCAGAGTCTCCCGTAAGACGGAGCTTTAACTCCCACCTCCGGGAGAGCTTTGAACACGTTCCGAGGGAGGCGGGGGACATTGAGTCCGAGTGGGCCATGTTCCGCGCCTCTATTGTCGAGGCAGCTTATCAGAGTTGTGGCCGCAAGGTTGTTGGTGCCTGTCGTGGTGGCAACCCTCGAACCCGGTGGTGGACACCGGCGGTGAGGGATGCTGTCAGGCTGAAGAAGGAGTCCTATTGGGCCTTTTTGGCCTGTGGGACCCCGGAAGCAGCAGATAGGTACCGACAGTCCAAGCGGCATGCGGCTCGGGTGGTTGCTGAGGCAAAAACTCGGGCGTGGGAGGAGTTCGGAGAGGCCATGGAGAATGACTTCCGTACGGCTTCGAGGCGATTCTGGTCCACCATCCGGCGTCTCAGGGGGGAAAGCGGTACGCGACCAACACCATTTATGGTGGGGATGGCGTGCTGTTGACCTCAACTCGGGATGTTGTGAGTCGGTGGGCGGAATACTTCGAAGACCTCCTCAATCCTACTGGCACGTCTTCCACTGAGGAAGCGGAGCCTGGGGACTTTGGGTCGGGCTCTCCAATCTCTGGAGCTGAGGTCACCGAGGTGGTTAAAAAGCTCCGCGGTGGCAGGGCTCCGGGGGTGGATGAGATTCGCCCTGAGTTCCTTAGGGCTCTGGATGTTGTGGGGTTGTGTTGGCTTACGCGACTCTGCAATATCGCGTGGACATCGGGGGCAGTTCCCTTGGATTGGCAGACTGGGGTGGTGGTTCCCCTATTCAAAAAGGGGGACCGTAGGGTGTGTTCCAACTATAGGGGGATCACACTCTTAAGCCTCCCTGGTAAGGTCTATTCAGGGGTTCTGGAGAGGAGGGTCCGTCGGATAGTCGAACCTCGGATTCAGGAGGAGCAGTGTGGTTTTCGTCCTGGTCGTGGAACACTGGACCAGCTCTACACCCTCAGCAGGGTCCTGGAGGGTGCGTGGGAGTTTGCCCAACCAGTTTACATGTGCTTTGTGGACTTGGAAAGGCATTCGACCGCGTCCCTCGGGGGGTTCTGTGGGGGGTACTCCGGGAGTATGGGGTACCAGGCCCTTTGATATGGGCTGTTAGGTCCCTGTACGACCGGTGTCAGAGCTTGGTCCGCATTGCTGGCAGTAAGTCAGGCTCGTTTCCAGTGAGAGTTGGACTCCGCCAAGGTTGCCCTTTGTCACCGATTCTGTTCATAACTTTTATGGACAGAATTTCTAGGCGCAGCCAAGGTGTTGAGAGGATCCGTTTTGGTGGCCTTAGAATCGCTTCTCTGTTTTTTGCAGATGATGTGGTCCTATTGGCTTCATCAGATCGTGATCTACAGCTTTCGCTGGAGCGGTTTGCAGCCGAGTGTGATGCGGCCGGGATGAGGATCAGTTCCTCCAAATCCGAGGCCATGGTCTTGAGCCGGAAAAGGGTAGCATGCCCTCTCCGGGTCGGGGAGGAGGTC